>JAPYZK010000368.1:0-28735 GCA_030522785.1 Platygaster equestris
CTCGAGAGAGCATTGGCATTGGTTACACGCACACATTTACCTATGCGTGCGTAATCTTTCGGGAAAAGAAAAGCGTTGAATTTCTTGTCTGCCTGAATTACCCGACAACAAATTCTAACGAATTTTTCGATAATCATGATGACCACGAATTTCCAATGTAAATGGAAATGATATAATGTCATAAACTGATTTGATTGATTGATTAATCAAATAAGTTCACTTTTCAATTACCTGATCAATTTATTGATACATACAGGCTTTCGCCCAATTTACGAGTTTCGTGAAAAATGATGCCGAAATGTCGGCACATAAATAATATCTTTCATGTTACAATTTTTCGTCGCAAATAGTCACAAATGGAATACTGGACAGTATAATGTCTTTCGATACAGTGAAAAAGGTAAAAAATAGCCTGTACGTTACTGATGCAATTCTGATACGTCGCTTGATTTGGATTTGATCCAAAATAATAGTAGATATTGGGCTTCTTCCAGGAGAGAAATTGGAATGTAAAACATCTTCGGAAAATTTAATGTCGATTAATATTATAGTATACTAGAGGGCTACGCCGCCTGCGCGCAATGCGCGCCAATCCCCAATATATGTGAATCGTTTGTAATCCATAGAAATCGATAAGGTTTGGCAGGAATTGATGGTAATCGATGGGAATGTATGAAAATTAATGGGAATGAATGAAAAAGGATGGAGATCTATGAGAATTGACAGGGATTGATAGGAATCCAGGTGAATCTATAGAGATTGATGGTAATTGATGGGAGTTTATGGGGATCGATAAGAATCCACAGAAATAGATGGAGAATGATGCTAATCCATGGGAATTTATAGGGACCGATCGTAATCTATGCCAACGCATAGCCACTGTTTGTAATCAATGGGAAGAGATAGAAAACAATGGGGTTCAATAGGAATTGATGGTAATAAATGGGGATGTTAAAGAATTTATGGAAATTAATGATAATTGGTGGAAATCTATAAAAATTAATAGGGATCGATTGGAATCCAAGGGAATTCATAGAAATCGATGACAATCATTAGTAGTTGATGGAAATCTATAGGAATCGATGGAATTTGACATGTTACTGCGGGAATCTATAGTAATTGATGGGGATCTATGGTAATCAATGAGAATCGATAGAAATCGACGGGGATTGGTAGAAATCGATGGTAATCGATAGGAACTGATGGGAATCCAGAGGAATCGATAGGAATCTCGGGGAATCTATAGTAATCCATGGAGATCGATGGTGGAAATTGACGGAAATGTACCAAATTGATGAAAATCTGTAGAAATCGATATAGGAATATGGTGGGAATCAGAAGAATGTATAGGAGTTGATGGTCATCGATGGAAATGAATAGGAATTCACGGGGATTATTAAAAATTGATGGTAATCGATGGGGGTTGATGAGAATCAATGGGAATTGATAGGGATTGATAAAAGTTGATGGTAATCCATTAAAATTGACGGGAATTGTTAGGAATTGACGGGGATTGATGGGAATTGATGGTAATCGATGAGAATTGAGAGAAAATGATGGAAATTGATGAAAATCTATGGACATGTACGGGGAATGATAGGAGTTGATGGAAATGTATGAGAATTGATAGGAATTTATGGGAATCGATGGTGAATTTACTGAATTTGTGGGAAAAGCGTGAGTTGGGGAGGGGGGGGGGGGGCGGGGTGCGCCCGCATGTTTTTTTTTTAATATAGGGGGATCATCACGAAGTATGTTGATATTCCATAGCTCCGATGCAATCGATCATGAAAAAAAATTCTCTAATTCTTTGAATGGAAAATTTATTCAAGGTTTGCTTTCAATTCTAAACCCAAACGTATAACTTTTTTTTGAAACGCAGAAGAATTTCTCTATATTGTTCGAATATTACAGGTAATTGTTAATAAAGAATGTTCAAATAGTTTTTTAAATTATTCAGAGCCTTGAGTGAATTGTATTCAAGAGCGAATTCATCAACCGAATCCTTTGTTGAAATTGTCATTCACGAGTAATTTATCTGCGACTTTTTGTTTGCTAATAATGACACTCGTTACTGTAGACAGATTCGCTCGTAGCTACTTGGTATTTTATATATTCTCAAACTGTACTTTCGAACCGATTTTCGAGTGCTTTCATGTCGGAAAATGCAAAAAAATATGACTTTTTCTATAGTAGCACGCATGCATCTTAAAGATTGAGAGATTTTTATACCTATGCCAGATATCGACTTCAATAAACTTATTTTTCACTTGTTTCGAAACAATAGTCTATAAAAGCATAATCATCAAATTATAGCATTTTTACTAGTACGTGTGAATTTTCATCCAACAATGGATCATTATTTCATTAAATAAAGGAATAATAAAATTGTTCACGTGTTCATTTGATCAACGAATTGAAAATGTATTAAAAATGTACATAATGATGAGAATTCATGAATGGAATATTCCCTTATTCAAACGAAGGAACATTAGAGTAATTAAGCGAAGAAGAATGTTATCAGCATCAACTAAGGGTATGAAAGACGGTCGATTTTGCGTTATTCTGCAGTTCGTGGCAGCTGGATATTTCCTAACCCCGAGTAAATATACGATGTAAGTATTTTTTCTTCTTATTTTGTTTGAAAATATTCTTTGGAGATGTCCATATTTACAGTCGGTGTCTAAATATGTACGAATCGGACGTTTTCATGATCTATCTGATCAAATGTCCTGTGATCCTCTTATTTTTTGTTGTTGAAGGCTTACAAATAGAGGAATACTTTCATTGTTGTGAATAGTCCCAGATCGGCTCGATGTAGAATATATAAGTCTGAAACTTGATGTAAAATTGTCTAGTATGCAGTGTTCGTATTATTCTAGTATTCGTAAAACATCCATTGTTATTGATGAGATTGATGCTGATTTCTTTATCTCCCTATAGTTTTTTATTCAAAGATTTGTCGAATTTGGAAGAGCTGAATTTGAGTGGTAATAATCTGGTGACCATCCACAACCAGGCATTTGAAGACCTCCTTTCTCTGGAATCTGTGGATCTTTCCTGGAATAAGCTAACTTTCGATGAGTTCACAACGGAATCGCCCTTGGCTGCATCTAAACATGTTCGTCATCTGAACTTAAGTCACAATGGTGTGCAAAAAATATTCCAAGTCTGGCGCAACGTGATGACTGATTTGAAACAGCTGGATTTGAGTTACAACAATATAACACAGCTTGAGGTTCGAGTATAACTGGTACTTTCTGCATCGAGGAAAGATTTCCCTTATGTTATACTTCCGTATATTCGCTTCTGTAATTGTGTAATACTGTATTGCCACACATGTGAAATGATTTCTAACAATTTGCCACAGCAACATGACGTACAGTTCGTGCAACAACATGTATCAGTCGATCTAGGACACAACGATGTTCGGCAAATATCCCTGAACTTCTCTGAAATCAACAATAGCACAGAAACGAACAAAAAAACGACCATATTCCTGTATGATAATCCTTTTGAACGCAGAAATAATTCCGAGACTTTCACTAAATTTTTGCGCTACTTGCTCGGATGTCTTTTCATCGCTGACGGTGAATTCGTGCACATCCATCGTGGAAATTTGACGTGTCAAAGACCAGATAGTCAGGAAATTGTGAACATGCAAGGTGTTGTTCGACAACAAATTGACACGAAATGTGAAAACTCTTCCAGCGTTGAAGAGATAATTACTGTAAGGAATAAAAAGAAGTTGCAGCCAAAATCATAGTTACGTAAAAGAGGAAATCATAGTTAGGTAGTCGTAGAAAATGTTACTACAGCAGTGAAACCAATGTTACATGAATAATAAAATTTTTACGTTATAAAATGTGATTATAGTCTATATTAGAACCTCAAAATCCTAAATGGTCATCTTGTGTGAAAATTTTTGGAAACATACAAAACATTGTTTTTCTTGTTGAAAATCTCATTCACGCTTTCGAAGCGTTTGGAATGTCTCCATGCTAATTCTGACGGAAAACACCTTTCGCATTCATTACTTGAGACGCTTAACTGAGTTATATATAATTGATGGCATCCTCATAATTATGATATTATAAATTATATGAATAAGCACATTTTAGTACCTAATGATATGATATCGGAATGGAAATTGCAAAAATTGCAAAAGCAGAAAAGAAGTTAACTAAACATTGAACAATACAATTGATTTCAACATTTTATTCAATCATGAAAATAGGAAAAATGAATCAGTAGACAAATCTACAACTATCCTACCAATGAAAGTATTTCATTTTCCAGTATTAGCTGTCATAACAGAACAAACCTTTTTTCAGATTCGCCATGAAAAGATCGTTATTTCGGAAAAGCCTTAACAAGTTTTGAACATTAGATAGCGGATACATCAAAGAATACGTTTCCGGAAAGCGCACTTATCCAGAACTCATCCATATCATTAATTTAAATTTTACGTCTTGACATTCTTATCATAGACGCTCATGTCAAAAACGTTGATTTAGAGATCAAGTGTTTGGAAGTTGATGTCGTATGGATAGTTAGTGTAACCCTTGGGTAAATTATTGATCAAAAGTGTTTCTTGCAATTTTCAAATGAAATAGTCGTTATAGTGACATTTCAAAGTGCAATATCGTGTAATACTACAGTTGCAATGAAATGTAATAAATAGGAGAATAATATTTTTGAGAGTTACAACGCTCAAATTTAAGAAATGTTCGAAAAAGGAAAAACAAGTCGACTCCACTTTTGTCTCTGATAAATAATATATTTCTTTAGAATTGTTGGCGTCAATGTGGATGATAAATAAGAAAAATTTAGTTTAGGGGGCGCAATCCCCCACTTCATGGAATATCCAAAAAAGAAAAAAAAAAGGTCGACTTCAATAATGACCCTAGTATATATTTTTTCATAATGTTGAGCATCAAAGTGGATTTTTTATATCAAAAAATTCATTTCAAGAAGAGGGAGGGGGGGGCGGCTGTAACCTCCTAATAAATGGAATATTCAAAGAAAGAAAAACAGGTCGATTTTACTTTTTTCCCTGGAATATAACTTTCTTCTCTGAACTGTTGACGTCAATGCGGATTATATACGAGAAAAATTAAGTCCGGGGTGTACGATCCCACAATTCATGGAATATCCAAAAAAGAAAGGAATAGGTCGACTCCATTGTTGAAAAACAGCTCGACTTTAATCTCATTTCTAGTGTACAATATATTTTTTTCAAAATTGTTGGCATCGAAGTTGATTTGTTATGGAAAAATTCACTTTAGGAATTTCCCCACTTCCTTGTTTCGCTCATTTTTTGCTTTGGAAAATATTTGATGACGCAACATTTACTCAATACAATGAAAAATCTAACTACTGCCTGATGTAAATCCACTCGAAATTGAAAGTCTGCAAATATGTTTCTCTGATGATTGACATAGAAAATGCATGACGTCTTCTGTATTTCTGATAAGAATCTTGAAATGTATTCCATGTTTTCACTGACATCGCAATTACTACGGATCACAAATTGAATAGTGAACTTAAAAAGAATATTTTCAAATGGAATATTCTTTTTTTGATGACTTTTTATGATGTGTCATAAACACAGCTTATGCTCCAAGCGAAGTCTGAGCAACACAAATGCAATGCACCAGCGTGTTATACTCGTTAAATCGTTCAAAGGGCGCCCTAGAACGATCCACACTCTTGTACATTGTAATAATGAAATTTACACAATCATGTACTACGAATTTCCATGATTCAACGTCATTTGTGCATTGCTTTCGATCTCTCCAAGCAGAAATACGCAAAAAGTGTTTATAATTCCAACACTGATTAACATAGCATACAAGTAATCAGTAGAAAAAATTACCTGAAAAATTTTTTGAAGGTTCGTCAATACTTAAATACCCATTGTCAGACTGATGACGTTTTATTGAAAAGCAGAAGAACGTATCTATATCGCTCGGAAATTACAGGTGATTTTCAACAAAGAACGTTCGAACAGTTTCTTAAATTATGCGAAGCCTTGAGAATTGTATTCAAGAGCGAATTCATAGACCGAATCCTTTGAAGAAATTATTGTTTGATAATGATTTTTTTTCTGTGGCTCTTTGTTCGCCAATAACGATACTCGTTACTGTAGGCTGGCTAATTGTAACGAACTATTTCTGATATTGGAAAAATTTCGAGTTTCGATCGATTTTCAAATTCTTTGAGAGGAAAATGTAGAAACTCAAGAATGATTCCAAAATAGCCTGCGTGCATTTTATAGATTACGTAATAACAACCTGTAAAACGGATTACAAACGTATGAGTTCGAGTCACTTTTTTATAAAAAGCGAATTATTTTATAATTATGGTCACATGGTAGCGTAGATATCGAATTATAGCATTTTTGCTGGCACTTTTTATTTTCCATCCAATAATAGAACATCATTTTTCTGAACAAAGAATAATAGAAAATATTCACGTGATCATTCGATGGATTCTTTCACATTGTACGCAATAATGGGTATTTATTGATCATCGTGTCCTTCGAATAAAATGAAATTTTCGTTCTTTTGTGCGAATGAATGTAATTAGCATTAACTCTGGGTATAAAAAACGGTCGCTTTTTGCCTATTCCGCTGTTTTGCGGAATAACTGGCTATTTCTCACCTTTTAGCGAATACAGGGTAATTTTTTTGCGTCCCAATTATTTTGATTACGAATATTTTTCCGACTATCTCGGTAGCTCGTTTACGAACATGCTAAGAAATATGGATTGGAAAGTAAATTGACCTAATATACTATTGTTTAATCACGTTTTTTTGCACTGTGTGTAATCAATATGACTCGATGTTCCATAGATTTCTCAGTCAATGTTTGGTATCAATATGTTTGTCAGCGTTCCGATCCCATATCGGTGCCCAGTTAGCAAAGAAGGTTTCAGAAACATTTTTTTTCAACTTCCCCCAACCGTTTCTGAAATCTTCGAATGTCCGGTTTAGAGGTTTGTCCACCGTTTCTGAAATGTTCGTCAAAACGTTTTTGCAACGATTGTTAGTCGTTTTAGAAAAGTTGTATTTCAAACTTTTCAAACTTTTGCAATACAACGTTTCTGAAACGATTGAAAATGGTTTTGGAAACGTTTCAATAGAAGCGTTTCGGAAACGATTCACCAACCTTAAAACCGGACATTCAAAAGTTTTTAAAACGTTTTTCTTCACTAACTGGGTATCCTTTTCAAGACCTGTACAATGATTCGAATATACAATATACGTTCATTCAATTCAGTTTTTTCTGTACATATCAGCAAAATAGTGATACATTCGAGCAACGTTTTAATATAGCACAAAACTGGAGAAATTTCGCCAGTGTTTAAAGATTTTATAAAGCTATTTATTGTTACTAATGTGTATCTGCTCTCTGGTCGATTGTAAACTCGAGAGGTTATTTCTTATCTTCCAATACTTCATAATTTTCATCGTTTTTTCACATTTACAGTAACTTACACGCTATATCAAAGTTCACCAGTACATCTGAAACTTGAAACAATCATGATACAAAAATTCAGGGGATTCATTCTCCTCGTGCTATGCGGCACAATTTTCGCAGATGATTCATGCAGAGGTGCGAATTAAACATAAATAATTCCCTTCTTCCTCTTTGCGCGCATTTTCTTTTGATGATTCCTGTTTATGTCTTAGATTGGCGCCCGAGAGACGACGGCTGCACAAGGAAATTGGAGAACGCACACGAATTCTGCGTTTACGAATGCGTAGACGAAGTCCCTGAAGATCCTATCGTCGTGGCGAAGTCGTACCGGCTGGGAGGACACGATTTGAACATCGTCTGTCTATCTTCCGCGCACGATCCTAACTTCACGATCAAAGATTTAACGTCCGTTGTAGAAACCCAAACTCTTTACTTTCGCAATTGCTCGACTCCAATTAATTCGTCGTTGAGAATCGACCAGCTTATGAGAAACCAGAGAAAACTTGAGTTGTCTGCTAAAAATGTTAATGTATCAGGCGCGATTCTCAACAATCTACCCAATCTATCGCGGCTCAAAATCCTGTACAAAACAAGTTTAAACGTACAACCGAGGTCTTTCAATCAACTGAAGAAACTTCGCAGTCTCATCATTTCGTCTGATCACATGCCAGAAACAGAGGAAGCAGACGCCCCTAGAAATGAAACATTTGGAATCACATTGCACGAAAATTTTTTTCAAGATAACCCGCTACTGATCATCATCGAATTCAGACATTTGCATGAGCTTACCTCATTGCCCAAGAATCTTTTGTTTGCGCAAACATCTTTAAACCGGTTTACTCTGACTTACAGCTCTGTCCAGACCATTCCAAACAGCTTTTTTTGCAGAAGTCTTTACTTAGATTTTTTGGATTTGTCTCACAACAAGTTCGATCAATTTTCTAGGTTCGCTGATTTCTTATAACTTTTTTTTATGCTAAAAATGGACGTTACGATATATTCTTCCATATGTCCACAGCGATATGTTTACTTGTTTGACCAAACTGAGAGAATTGGATTTGAGTCACAATAATTTGGTGACCATACAATCTGACGCTATCCATAATCTTCCTTTATTGGTAACTTTGGATGTATCCTGGAATAAACTGACGTTTGATGAGTTTACGTCATTATCGCCCTTAGCTGGAGCTAAGAATCTTCAACATCTCTATTTGAGTCACAATGGCATACGGAGAATATTTGAAGATTGGCGCAACGTAATGACTAATTTGAAAGAAATAGATTTGAGCCACAACCATGTTACGAGGCTCCGGGTTAGTATTTTTCTGTAGCATTGCGTCAATTGAACATTATATCCTCATTATACCTTTACAAATAATACAACTTATATATGCAGGAAGAAGATATACATTTCGTACAGCAACACCTTGTTGTCAATTTGGGATACAACATGATTGAAAGAATATATCTCAATTACACAGACATCAAGACTGAAAAGAAAATCGATAAAAACACGACAATTTTGTTAAATGACAATCCTATCAAATGCGACGAAAATTCCCTGTTTTTCGAGCAATTTTTGCGCTACTTGCTTGACTATCTTTATATTGCTAACGGTGAATCTATCCTGGTCAGTTCTGAAAATTTGACGTGTAAAAGACCCAACACTGATCAGATTGTCAATATGCATGCTCTTGCTATGCGGCAAAATTATACAGCAGGTCGACAGGAGAATACCTTCATGAAAATTTGGTCTCCAATGCAAAAAAGTTTGGTCCCCAAAACTTTGGTCCCCAAAACTTGGCAATAACTTCTTTGCTTTACCGAACTCGACAGCCTTATATCTTTATGTGGAATACTGTACACTGGTGCTGTATAATTGAATAAAATTGTGCGGAGTTCGCAGGATATAAATGCCTTTATTCCAGCATTTTGATCTCTAAATTTCATTGCCAGTCACAACTTTTCGAGGTTATCAAACTCCTTTATCTGTCCGTGGTCAGCTTGTCAGAGCCTATAAACGCCTATTTTCGGTTAATTTACGAATGAAATATCCCATGGAAGCTCACTAATATGCCCGCTGAAGAAACTCAGCTGAAATTAATGGTTTTTCTCATTCAAAAAATTATCATTCGTAAAATTTCAGCATAGAAGAAATTGATAGGGGATTAGATAATAATGAGGCCTCTGCTGCACATGTGCGACATATTTTGAACATGCAGCTGATTGGAAGCGAGCGTAACGCGTTACGTTACCGTTACTTAGGTGAAATATATGTAATTCGTTGCGTTACCTCTACTCCGAAAAATAAAGTAACTCGTTACTGTTACTGTCTGCAAAAGTAAAGTCTCATTACTTTTTTTTTTGAAAAAAATGGACGGAGAACGATACCAATGGATTTTGTTTTCAAACTGTTTATTTCGAATTCAAGCGAATTCAGATACAAATTTTTGGGAATTTTGTAGACAAAGGGTTCCCAAATCTTGTAAAACTCATTAAATCTTTATCTTTAGAACTCCAGAATTCTTCAAAATTTCAAAATGCTGAAAAATCTTTGGAATCCAAAATTCTAACATTTCCAAATTCTTTGAATTCTCTAGAATTTCTAAAACGTCTATAATTTTGAAAACTGAATAACTTCCAAATTCTTCCAAATTACTCCGAAATTCAGAATCGCAAAACTTGAGAATTCTGCAAAACTGATGAATTTCGAAACACAGAAACTAACATTTTTCAAAATTCTTCAAAATTGGTAAAACTTCTGAAAATGGCGAAATTTCTAAACTGCCAGATTCCTTAAACCTTTAATTTTTTTATTTTTTTCGTCATTCAATTCGTAATTTAATTCGTCAAAACTTGGGAATTTTCGAAATTGGACACTTCGAAATTCCTCAAAATTTATACATTTTATATATTAACTCCAAATCTTTTTGTTGCAAGTTCTTACAAATTTTCCAAAACCTTTAAAATGTCTGAAACATATGAAAATTCTGAAGTTGACAGTTTCAAAATTCGTGAAAACTCCCAATTTCTTGAAAATTCGCCACAACATTGCAATGGCAAAGCTATAAAACTCCGAAATTCTCCTCATCAATTTCAATTTTCAACTCCAAAACTGATAAATTTCATAATTCTGTGGAACTTTCAGAATTTTCACAACTTATAAAAATTTCGAAGCTTGACAACTTTGGAATTCTTTCATACTCCTGAATTTTTTTCAATTCTTCAGAACTTCGAAGTCCCAAATCTTCAGAGCGTTTCAAATTTCAAACTCTGAAACATCCTAAGACTTCCAGAATTCCGAAACTTCCGAGGATGAAAACTTGGGAACTCTTTAAAACTCCCGAAAAGTTTAAAAAATTCCAGAACTCTAACATTATCGAAAATTTCTCAAAACTCCTAAACTCCGTGAATCCAAATCTTCGATGTGTCTCAAAATTTCTAAACTTTGGAAATTTATAATCATGATTCTGCTAAATTTCAATGCTTCTCGAAATTCCTAAATTTCACAAATCTGGCACTAAAGAACTTCAATATTCGTCAAAACTCTAAAATTTTTCAAAACGTCCGAAATTTCCAATAAATACGAATGAGTATCGTGAACGTAACGAAAATTCCGTTACTCGTTACCGTGTAAAATGTAAGTAGTTACCATTATCATTACTTTGTGATTTAAGTAACGCGTTACGATATCGTTACTTCTAAAAATGTAACGTCCCAGAGTAACGCGTTAAAAGTAACGCGTTACTTCCAAACTCTTGCAATGGAGTAGGTAAGAATGATAAGAGAGCCTGAAAGAGAGACCCGACAAGCAAAATAAATATTAAATACCAATATCACAAATTCGAAATTGAACGTCTCCAAGCTATAAACGGTCGCGCGCTGCATGCGGTTTTGTTGGTTCTGACACACATACGAAGGGCTGGTATGGAGCCTTTGTGATTTTTACAGTATGTCCTAATCCTTAAGAACAATTCCCCATGCCTAACTTATCTTTCCAGAGGTTTAGAGCATGTAAAAAATGACAGATCAATTTTACCATAAAGTCCATGTTATTCAAATGGGGAAAAAGGTCTTACAGGCACGAGTTAACGTTGAGAAAAAAATCTTAAAAAATATGGGGTAGTTTTTGGACTATTTGAAACCGATTTGGGGGGCTCGACCAATGAAATTCCACTAACCCCATTTTAAAGGCCACCCTAATAGGCATACGTACATTTTTTCAGGTTTTCCTCCCAAAAAAATAAGTGGTACTAATAAAAATACATGAACTTCAATTGTTCCGAAAAAAATCGTTTTGGATAAGCATGAACACGTTTTGGTCATTATATAGCGGATACATCAAAGTGCACGATTTTCAGAAAATCACTTATCAACAGCCGATCCATATCAACTAATGGAAGTGTTCATCTCGTTACATTATTATATTGAAAACTCGCGTCGTCAAATAGACTATAAAAAACCTACGTAGAAGCAGATTAGCGTTGGGCGTTGAAGAATAATAAAAAGATCATTAATTCCATATTTCTCGGAGTGAACGCGTCTTACGATTTTGTGAGTGATGAATATTTTCATATTTTATATCATAAAATTGACGAAAACCTATAATGATTATTGTCGTAACACGTACTGATTAGAACAAAATGTAAATCTACATTTTTTAAATTGTTCTCGAAATTCACGTTGTTTCAATTGTTGAAGGGCACCTCACTGAAAAATTAACTTTTTCTGTATAATGCCCTTCGATCAGAATTAACGAAATTCTTTCTGTATCTCAACCATGAAAGTACTGAATGATTTTTGGGATAGGATAAGCTATGGAGGAACTGCGCTTGATAGCATTTCTACTGCTGATTTCTTATATGCAAGTTACTGCAACCACCACAGACTCAAATCTGGAATGTTGTATTCAAAATTCAAGACCTCTTTTGAGCGATAAATGTCCAGATGGAAGTCCCTTGCGTCTTACCTGCGAGACTGAGATCGATATATTGGAAAACACAGCTTACGGTTACGAAATCGATGAACAGCTAGTGTTGACGATAAAGAATTCGACACCGCCAAGGATGCTATCGAAGAACGAGTAATTTGGAATAATACCTTCATATTTTTCATTTCTCGAATTACCATATGTTCGTGTGGAATTATATACTAAATTAAATTATGCATTATCATGTGATTCATTCATCACTCATTAAATGGAATTACCTAATCAGACAAGGTTTCAAAAATTGAATTTTGATTCAAATCCGGTTGGTGTACGATCTCTTAGATATTGCTTGGATGGCCCACAAATAGACAACCCAACAGTTTTCACCTGCCGTTTAACCAATGATGAAGGTTACTTTCTATGGCGAATGCCTTTGGAGATGACCATAAGGATATGTTCTTTACTCTTCATGCTCCTTACTTTGATTACTTACTTTGTCCTTCCTGGGAAAAGGACTATCCATCAACGATTGATAATGTGCATGATGACAACAATGATAATATGGTTTCTCTCGTATGTGATCAGTTACTTCTGTGATTCCTTGCTAGTAGTTCGAAGCATTACAGGTACGAAAACATGCACTACTGCTCTATTCATTATCATTACATTATTTTGATATGAAAAATGCCGGTCATGTGAGGTGATGAATCATTAAATCACATAAAATCATAAAATGATAGATACTACACTTATTCATACGAATTTTCGAAACTCTGTCTCACTCATTTTTCGAACCTGTAGAACACCGCAAATGGAATAGTACATTATGCTGCTAGGAGGCGAAGAAACATTGGGACAGGACATTAAAAGCTTCGTTTTCATAGCGCATACAGTTATTTTGCTTAAATTTGCGTACAAAAGTGGCGCTTGTATGGTGCTCGAAAAACGGGACGCAGGTAGCTGTTTTTCGAATCGGTGCACCACGCACCTATAACGATGTTTGCGAGAATAGGCTCGGTTTAATGGATGGCAATAGACCTTTTGCTTTATCGAAATTTTTCTGCGCATGTGTCGTTCTTGGTGGCGCCAAATTCAAAACGTGCGGACATAAAAAGTGATTCCTATGCAATAGCTTAGGAATTTCAGACATTGTCTATCACGGAAAAATCCCATATTAATGTTTTAAACATGAAGTTTTTTCACAGCATATACCAAAGAAAGGTATGTTTTTGTAATTTTTTGGTCAATATGACACGTTAAGCTGAAAAAATTGCATTGATAAATTTTTAATCTTCCGTAAGAAAGTGTCATATGCGCCCATGTTTACCAACGAGTGTAAGAGAGACAGTAAACTGCCAAGGGCGGTGCGTGCTGTGTTTACGTCTGCAGTTTACGTGCAACGTAACCAAACATAACCCAACTTTCAACCAATTTTCTTTTTTTTCCAACAGTTTGTAACCCGCGACACTGTAAAAACCTTCGTAGAGCAACACAGGTTTATTGTTCTACGATTTTGTAAACAAGTTCGGCACCACTAAGAACACTTTCATTCAAAATAATAAGTAAAACCTACGACTGAGATGACATTTTGAACAAAACTGTCCGCCCATTTCATATTTCGCGGGCTTTCAAAATAGCGAGGCGCATGAGCATTGCTTTGGGCAAAAAGTCCATTGAGCAACTTTATGGCCAGCAAAGTAAGGCGAGCGACGGGGGGTCTGGAGTACCGGCCCCCCTGCGGGGTCCAAGGGCGGAGCCCCTGGTGGAGTTTCGAAAGAGGCGAAGCCCTTTCGCAGGAGGGTTCTACGTGAAACGTAATTCACGAATGATGAAAAAGAGAAGAACTTATTTAATTCACATTTAACTGAACTTCAATGATGAACCAAATGTTAATATTCTTCAAAATTTTTCTATTGAATAATGTAAAATTTTCCCAATACTTTCACATTTTCTTTCAGTTGTAGAGTTCTATCGAGAGTCATTTTTTGATTATCACTATTTTTCTCCCAATGAAAAGCCAAGTGATAAATGCAACTTGACACTTGACAATTTCCAGTAAACAAACTTCGATTTTTTAAAAGTGATGATGAAAAGTGCAAAATGATTGCAGAAATTCGAAAAGTTGACTGAGAATTAATTTCAAATTATATTCACACTAACTCTACGTACACTTTCACTCGATCTCGATCCATCGATTTTTCTCGCGTGTCATTCATAATATTTCATTCTACGTATACATCACTCCAAAAACATTGACCGCGAGAACACGCGATTTTTCATGTTCTGCCAACGTTCGCCATCTTGGCTGAAATTCCTGATTGAACTTTTTTTTTTCTTTACTCTTACCTCAAAATTGGTACATCAAATGTATTTTTCAGCCATCATGAAGCTAAGTATTGTGTTGCGTACGCAGGCAATTGTCGATTTTGACGAAATGAAGTGTTGCGGCACTCGCCATAGCTATAGTGACGCTAGATGCGCCGTGTGCCAGCTGTGCCGGTGACTCACCCATCATTCACCGTTCGGAAAACAGCTATTCGCGTCCCGTTTTTCAAGCTAGCGCTAAAAGCGCCTCTTTTAGGAAAATTTCAGACAAAATTCATGAAATGTGCAGTTCATCTACTTTTTTTCAAGACAGCTTCGAAAAATCGGTATTTGTTTTAAAATGGTGTGTTTCTACGTGAAAAGTGACTCAAGATCGGAGAAGCATGGTTTTTTTCATTTTCTCCTCATGTTTCGAAGGTCAAACTTGAATATCGATCAGTATAACCATACGCTCACACATAAGTTTTCGCTAAACATCATTTTTCCAGAGATCGCTATGTATTATGGAACGATAGCAACTTTATTTTGGCTCACTCTAGTCTCTTTTGACGTTTGGCGAGCAATTTGGTGAGTTCTAATTAGAACTCTCTAGGAGACTAACAATGCAAAACATGAAGAGCGCTTTGTATTGTTTTTATCGTTTCTATAGTGAAATTAACTATTCATAACAAAAATCAATATGACTTTCACAGGTTTACAGTTTTTCCATTGAATAATAAAACTCTATTCCTCGTGTACATATTTGTGGGTAGCACTGGCCCTTTGAGTCTGCTGGCATGGGCTGTTTTGGCAGATTATATCGAAGGTTCACATTTGAAGTCCGGAATAATGGACGGAACCTTGATTGCTTACGGTGAGTGTATTTTGGTATGCGTCATTTTACATGAAAAATAGTTGAAATTTCGTAGTAGCTAGGATATTTAATGCAGGTCAACTTAACATTGTTATTCTACTTTTTTGAGGATCTCCAAATGTATGGCCATTTTATTGCTGGCCAGTGATAATTTTATGGACACTCAGCTTGTTACACTTCGTACTGATACTTGTGAAATTGTTAATAATACGGAACATAAGCCTGAGAAACGCCGGAATGAAAGCAGCATGTTATAATATATCGACTTTTTTGAAGCTTATTGTGATAATGGGGATGCCTTGGATATTCGATTTGGTACAAATGTTCTTCTACACGGATTCGAATCGTTTATTCTGGTACGATTCATACATTTGTGAAAGTTTCTTCCCTTGTGCGGTTCAATCGAGTGTATAAATATTGACTTAACGGGGCAATTTCTCTATACTTTCCCAACGTTTCGATTACCACGTGTGTCATCCTTTTCGATGCTGTTTTTTTTATTTTTTATTTTTTATTTTTTTTTTCATTTTTTTAAAAATCGAGTTATGCGAGTAAGTCAAAAATTAAAAGTAAAAGGCGCGTGATCCCAAATTGGACGTCTTTTAAAGGAATCGGTTTCCCACCGTAGAAATGCTAATGAAAACTTACATGAATGGTGGTGAAATCCAGTTATCTCTACTTAAATCCACTCCACCTCCAGTTACATCCAGTTGATATCCAGTTTATGTCAAGAAACGTCCGAATAGACACTTTTAATGATTGCTCACGGAATATTTTGAAACGCAGACACATAACGCAGAACGACCATTGCAGTGACGAATGTCATTTGAAATAACAATCGATAACTTCACTTACAATTAGCTTGATTGGAATGTTTACTTTTCACCATTTCATTTATAAATCACTTAAAAATACGGTAGAATATATGCAGTTCTCGATTTGTTTCTTTTCCAATAATCATCGGATTCATGACGATATACTATGATGGAATTCCAGGCTACCATTCGACATTTTTAACGGCTTGCAAGGACTCTGGATATTTATTGTGACAATTCTGATGAGTAAAGAACTTACGGCATTTTGTGAAAAGAAAAAGTTTTGCGGTGTGCGGTTCTCGAAATCTAGCGCACAACCGGTCCCCGATATCAGATTGAACGATACACGTTCATCACGCGCGTAGAAAACGAGATTTTTTAAGTCTACGCATTAATGCGATATAATATCTGAATATATAGATTATATATATACGTTCTTCTATATTCAATCAAGACTTGTATAGCTTAACTTTTAAAATAATTCTTACAATAAAGAATGATAAGTATTATATCAATAAGTAATAGGTAATAAGTAACATTTTTTTCCTTGCAGAATTGTAATCTTCTCGAAAGAAATATCATTCACAAATTATATTCAATAATAATCGTTAAAATGTATTGTTACTTCTTTTGTCATTTCACAATAAACGTTTATTTAACTACGTGCAATAACAATAATTAGACTGTATTAACCTTGAGCAATAGCATCGAAATTCACTTTCACGCGCCATTTCAACTAAGCATAAATAGCTCAATTGTTCTGTCAAAAGCTCTTGAGTACATAAAGTTGTTTTCGTAAGTGTAGGTATACATATGAGTGTGCAGGAGCAGAAAAACATCTATTCGGGCTAGGTGGACGACAAGTTTAGGCGCCACACTTCGGAAGCACGTACGTGAGTGCTCTACGGAAAAGGAAGTTTGTGCAAATTTTTCTTCGTTTTGTAATTTAACGAAATTTTCGTATCCATATGATATTAAATGAGACGCGGGAAAGTTTTTCGCAGTTACTTAATGACAGAAAAAAATCGGAATCGAGAATTTCAATATTCTGTCATGGGTGTACTTGAAAATTTTCTACACTATTACTTCGTGCCAGATCCACGGGAAGGGGGACTCCGGGAAAGTCCCCCCCCCCCCTGCCCCCGAAAAAACAGTAAAAACAGTGTTTCATAACACAGATTTCCGGGAAGAAAATTAGCAATACAAAAAATTTTATCATTCACAATAAACACAATTCAGATAACTCTCACCAGATTTTGCAAATATTGAATGAATCGGTGAACCTTAAGAGAAATATGGTCATTATAGGACTCAAATACACTTATGGTCTTTATAAGATTCTTATAGGAATTTTACACAGTGTTTATAGGGGAACTACAGCGCTACTGTATGTGACCTACAGGGATCTCATAGGTTCCCCATGGGTATATTATGTGGGTCCTATAGTTGCTTATACTATGTATTTTTACCAGAGAAATGAGAAATTCCGAAAATCTTTTCCAAAACTTCTGAAATCACTTGATATTTTCGAACACGTACAGAAATAAACGGAAAACATTGTGAACACTGTGAAAAATGCGGGTTATTTATTGAAAAAAAAAAATCAATATTAATTCTACAAATAAGGTATTGCAAATCTTTGGATACTTTGGATTGAGAAACTTGTAAAAAAAATCATGGGAATAGTTTCTGAAAATATTCGAAAATCCTTGTTCACTATTTATTTTTTGGACATTCGTTTAGATATTACAAGATCGTCGTAGTACTTCATTCGTAAAAATTACCTACAATACAATAGGTACAGTTTGGAAAATAGCAAGGCTAATTAATGTTTCATGTTGCATTAGAGTCCTTGAATTTACGGAAATACTCCATTACGCCTGTGAATTTGACAATTGATCGTCGAAATTCTCATGAAATGTAATCGAACTTTTCATTGAAACTTAGTTGTTTGAATAAAGAGAAGGGCTCAGTTATTATCCTTAATTTTCAGAAATGGACAGAATAACTCAGAAATTATAAGACCTATTATAAAATCCCTGAAAATGTGTTAAATTTATTATTTTCACAATACGAACATCGAAAATGGTGGCTTTCGTAACCTGCCAAGCGTTACAAAAATAGCCGAATGCAACGGAGCTCAACCGAGCCAACTCGCGCTCGTTTGCATTGGCTCGATTTTGTCCCTTGTCGCGTCATGGTTCTGCAAATAATATGTCAATTCTTGTAAAATATCTTCGAAATAATGATAAATGATGATAACCTTGCATGTTTCGAAAATACCGGAGTTTCTTGATTTTTTTATTTATTCATTCCATCAAATCAACGGGCTTCTGCCCAAATACAATAAATGAATTATAAAAATTGGAGTGTAAAATACATACAAGCTTTTCATATAATCATCTCGTCGTTCAGTGGAGTATGTTTTACTCTAAGGTTAACAAAAGTCTGTCTTATTCTATAGTTAACAAATAGTTCACAACTTGTTGTTTGAAAAGGTGAAGATCTCCACTGATTGGCGGAGAGTAAGTTTGAAAAGAGGATATCTGCGTAGCGTTCGGGGAAGAGCGTCAAAGCAGACATTCTGTAGTAGCTCGGGGCAAATAATCAGTCCATTTAGTGATTTAAAGAGTATCAACGCGTCCGCTGCCATACGTCGTTTTCGAAGTGATGCTGTAGTAGGTCGAGACTAGTGTAGTCATGGTCGGAAGGGTTCATAAGTGATCCTGACAGAAATGCTAAGTGGCGCAAGTAGCAATGTTGGACTGATTCAAGGCGTTTTGAAGTTTTCACGTGAGTGGGATACCAAATTACAGACCCGTGTTCAAGGAGTGGTCTTACGAGTGTTGCTGTAGTGTTTTCAAAGTTAAGGGAATTTTTAAGGGAGTCACCGATCGATTTATGAATCCTAGTGTTCGAGTTGCCTTCTGAACGATTGAATCGATATGTCCCTTGAAACTGAATGAAGAAGTGTACATTATTCTTAAGTCTTTCGCGGTATCAACTTTCTTAATCGCGTGAGATCCTAGTTTATGATCGTAAGGTATATTAAAGGTAATCGTAAGGTAAATTCGATTTGGCAAGTATCGAAAAATATTATAAAATCTCTAAAAATATGAAAAAAAACTTGGGGGGGGGGGGGCAGTAACCTCCAAAGTCTACACGTGACCATATTTATACGTCAACAATGAAATTTTTGATGAGTTTTCTCCCCAAAACTTGGGTCTGGATCCCCCCCTGCAATTACTTTGATACAGTATATTATACTGTACTATAGGTTTCGCGTGCAGAAAACTTTGACGTCCATATGATATGTCACATATTATGTAAATTACAATGTGTCGTGAATCAATAATAATTTATTATTAATTCGAGTCCCAAGTTTCCATTGAAGTTTCCACAAACAAAAGAATTCAATCAAATACCAAAGAATACATTTCTTAACAATAATTAAGAATACATTCTTTTACGTTAACAGCACACAAGAAATATAATAGGTTACCAATTTATAAGAGCGAAGTAAAATGAAATTGCGAATAAAATAAAAATCAGAAATCGTTTACAATAAACAAAGAAAAAACTGATCTCGCGAAATATTATTGATTCATTAGAATATCATTGACAAATTCACAATTCCAATAATTGCTTATCGCGACTTGACTCAACTTATTCTGACGGTTATACTTCAGTGAAATATAAATCGCGTGCAATATGTGTACATTTTTTTGTTTCTGATGTTGTCGATGTTTTTTACTTTTGAGGTTACGAATAAAATGTTTTTTGGTGTCTTATAGATGAAAAAATTTTTTCGCATGTTATAGATATACCTACCAAGATGGCTAGTCTCAAACTTATTTGTTCTGCATTGAGTTTATTCCTCTTGTCATTGCTCAGTATTCCATGTACAGGTATGTTTTATTGTTTGATCAGGAACAACTCATAATACGACTAAAAAGTTATCTTCCACGTGGAAGTCGTTGAAGCAGGTCCGATTTTGTTTGGCGCAAACACGAAACTTTGAAATATTTTTCTTGATGTCACTGACTGCAAACAATCTATGAACGTATTTTATATGTATCATACTTTGTTGCAGAATCTGAAAATGTTCTCACGCCAGATACAGTCGATACATACGATGATGAAGACTATCGGGCTCAGCAAATATTTGACGAGTTTCAGACTTCAAACGAGGTTTCGACAGGTGAAGTGCATGGAGAAAATGACCAAGACCTTAGGTACTTCACATCAAGTTGAACCAAATTACAAAAGACATTTAGTTCTGGCTTTTATAGCTAAGAAAATTTTCCAAAACATGTTATTAATGACCTCATTGGCTATAACATATCTATCAGCACCTAACGATACGTAACGTAACATTATACTAGATCGCATGGATTCAAATCAAATCTAATATGATATCGATAGATGATGCGATCTCAGTCAGATACGTATGACCGTTTGTTTCTTAGCGAGAATGAATAACAGCTCAACATTTGTAGGAAAAACCAACTGTACCCTGACGTTGAAGATGATACCAAGTATCTATATCTGGAAGAAAGTTCCAATTTCGATGACGAAAAACGTACCAAAAGAGACGTCGCACAAGGATATTATATCAATATCCAGGTCGTCGTGGACAAAACTGTTGGAAACATTTATGGACATCGTCTCAATAAATTTATCAAGTCTTTATTTTACCAGGCAAGTATTATCGACGGAAATAATTTTTCCAATACGCACAATATCAATTTTTGAGGTAACCGGCAAACTCTCGAACTTCCATAAATGCATATTGATCTGATAGTGCCGGCATGTGTGCAATCGAGAGATCCTGTGACTGACGTCAAATGAACAGTCGGGAATAATGAATAAAATTAGGTCTCATTACGGTCTTAGGACTGTGAAACAAAAATTCGAATTAATCAACTTCAACAGTTGGTATTAACTGTAGTAATAATGAAAACTGTCATGCTCACCATCACAATGGATATTTAACAACAGAATACGTTTTATCACAGGTATCTGTATATTACAAGCATCCAACCATTGGTCATCGGATAAACATAGCGATTTCAAAAAGCCCATATGTAATCGACGAATCTTACGCCTACACCAATTCGAGCATTTCCATCCAAAAATTTTGTCTACTCTTATCCACGAAACGCACACGCAATGTTGGTGTTGGAAATTATGACGTTGCCATATTGTTGACAAAGTAATGGTTTTATATTTCGAAAGTACTTGATACATTATTCTATTCCATCATTTATATCCTTTCATTGAACAACAGAGCAAAAATTCTACAAGACGGGGAGGAAAAAAAAATGAATGATGAAGTTAGAGGGGGCATATCGAATGTAGGAGTTGCATGTCAACATCAAAGAGCATGCGCAATCGTTCCTGACTACGGATTATTTTCTTCGTTGAACATCGCCCATGAACTTGGACATTTGTAAGATTCAAGTAGAAACTCGATATTTAGTAATCATTCATACGTCATCAGATCTGTCACTGGTGTCTAACATAATTCTGTATTATTCGGAAAGGTTGGGAATGCAGCACGAAGACGACGTTGACTGCTTGAATTGTACAAACGAAAACATAGGAGCCACTCATATCTCATCATATCCCATAAAGCGTTGGACTGAGAACTTCCGAAAAGTGCTCTCTTCAGGTTTGAAGTATGTTCGCATACATCATTCCAAATGCAGGGTGTAATCCTTGGAATTTCGGTCAATTCCTTAGCGGTCAATTACCAGACCAAAATTTCAAGGATTACACCCTGTATATCATCAGTTCTTGAACATTGAAGTGATGTAAGTAGGTTGAAAAACAATCAGTTTAAGAGTATATTCGGTGGAAAACCTTCATGAGGGTAACACAAAGGGTCAGAAGCACAATTAGAAAGTTCTGATGATAATGTTCTTCTATTATTTTCGTTTCAAACATTGACTATTGACCCTTTCACACTCAAATCGAGGACGAAAATCAGATCTGAGAGTGGGTACTTATTTAGGATGTAGCGTTCTCAACTTCATTATCTTATTCAAACTGGACGGAAAATTCTAGATCTGAAAAATTGGAATGTTTGAAACATCGTGGAGATGCGCAGCATTACAAACTAATACAAAAGGCAGACGAACATTCGTACTCGACATTCGCAGACAGGAGCATACAATGTCAGTCCATACATGGAGAAGACGCAGATGCATGTTCTGATGATGCAGAAGGAAATCGTAAGTTGTAAAAATCGTATTTGCCAAATGACGTGCCGTTCTTCATTTTCATTTCATTTCGAATAATATGTTTGCGTGCACATAATTCCAATTATAATGAGCTAAAATTGTTATAAGGATAAGTCGTTAACCATCATTTATTCAAGAAACAGCTTTGCCCGAAGTGTTTAGGGCTTCAAGTTTCATTCCCCGGGTACTAACCCCAAGTCTCAGAAAATTTCCAATCTTCCGGAAATTATAATATAATCATGCTACAATGGATACATACATCATATCGAGTCATTTCACATTACACGATATAATTTTCAGCAGAGAGTTGCGGTGAAATTTCGTGCATGATAAATGAAACATGTGGGCGTGCGAAATATTTGTGGTTCGATCGAACGCCATGCGGGGAAAGTAGATGGTGTATAAAAGGTCAATGCATGCCGAGTGTGAGAGTGGAATTAGTTGACAGTTACTGGACCGAATGGAGCAATTACAGTGACTGTTCGAGAACTTGTGGCGGTGGCATCAGAAAGAGATATCGAGAATGTATCAATCATGATAAACTGAACTGGGGTGACTATTGTATAGGTGAAAGCTCACAGTATGAAAGCTGCAATACTGAAGAATGCACAGGATCAGACGATTTCAGGTTAGAAAGTGACGTGAAATACTTATTATTTTTACTGTGCGAACCCGTTAACCTTTTCTCTGGCAACACTGTGATTCACAAATGAAATGACTTTGGACGAAAGAGCACTGACAAGCATGGATCCTAAATAGATCATAGGTCTATGCATTAAGTGAATTAAAAATAATTTTCTTTTTCAGAGAACAGCAATGTCACACATACGCATTAGAAGCCGAAATCAGTGGGAACGTACAAGCTTATTATAGTAAGTTCAGAATTTGTTGACCCCTTAAATTTCAAGTTTCGATGCATAACGAGCAACACGAGTTCTATAGCTGTAACGCGAAAATCGAATCCTGAGCCTTAGCACTACTGGCACTGAAACTTCTTTCTTCATACCGGGTCACAAATAGAACTTTCTAAATAGATACGAGCGTCAGCTTCCGAGCTTCAGGTGTATTCTTACCTCGGATTGCAGTCTGAGGCTACCACAGTCAGAATCGACATCATGCTTAGAACAGTATAATGTGCAAAATTTGCGAATGAACACAGTCTTTTGACTATGCAGGTACACCGGGTGAAGGAATCAACCGTTGCGACCTTTTCTGCAGTACGGATGATCGTCAACAACCTTCTGGAATTTATGTCATCGACGGGACTAAATGTGGAAAAAACACTTTCGACACGTGCGCAGATGGAGTTTGCATGAAAGCTGGGTGTGATAATATTTTAGGGTCAGATGCCAAGCTCGATGAATGTGAAGTGTGTGGAGGAGACAATTCTACCTGCAAAAGAGTTGAAGGTTCTATCGATACTACTGAGTTACTCAAAGGAACTCCGCATAGAAATTTTTACTACAAAATATTGACAGTCCCAGCTGGCAGTAGGTCTATTGACATCCGACGAGGAACCGTAAATGCAAAAGTGGCCAATTGTTTAGGTACGCAGATCATAATTCACACATATTATGTGTACGTATTGTCGTCTAACGATTATAATGGAAGAAAAATACAAAGAAAAATTCCATGGAGACGATCGTTTTCGAAACAAAATCGTAAGAAAGTAATGGTCCTTCGAAAATTATGTCTATACTCTGAACTATGATATACACGCAACTTGTAAACACGTCGTCATTTAAAAAATTAACCACAATAGTTTTTTTTTCAATTATACTGCAAATCAATAACATGATATTGACAATAAAAAAAATGATTGAGGATGATAAATCCAATAACCATTCATGACTGAATATTACAGCACTATGGCTCGACGGACGTTACATTTTGGACCTTTCATCTCATCTTGGTCCACATAACCTCACAAACATAACCGGTAACTACAGTGGCTGCAGTATTCAAGAAGAAAGCTTGTACATTGTGGGCCCGACAACAGCTCATTTGAGGGTCGATGTAATACACACTTTCGCTTATTATAGTTACACCACCCCACAAGAAAAAACGTGTCCTGACCAAGGAACAAAACTGTCTGTTATATGGTTTTCGACTCGCTGATTACGAATCCGGAGCCTGTTCAATCTAATTGGCTTCATTTTGGAATAACCTCAAAATTTCAGAACTCCGATGAAAATTCCATTTTCATCCTGATGACATTATTTTTTCGATCAAAATTAGTAGAAAATAACAATTGCACAAGCTGACGTCGCTAGTGTTTTGATACAACTATGATAATTTCAAATCAAAAACTGCAGTTCAATAACTGGAAACATAACCACACAGAATTAATAAAGTGTGGTGACGCAGAAACGATACCCCACTATTTTATGATTTTTGACCCACTGATTGCGGAACCGAAGCTGATTAACATTAAATTGGCTCCAGATTTATTATTACCTTCGAAACTTCGAATTTCGATGGGAATTTTGTTCTTTTGAGGTTTCGTGAGAACAAAAGTTCATTTGATAAAACACGCAGCGGGTCAGAAACTATATATGGTTTTCATCGGGTAATTCTTCTGTCGTGTTTTATCCTTTTCGCAGATGTTTATGCCTTATACAGATATCCAAATGCAAATAAATTATTCTTACAAAACGTATGACAACTTCAAATGGGTCGCAGAATGGCCACAATGCAATAAAATGTGCGAAGGAGGAGAACGCAAGTTAAAATGTGTCAGTGTAAAAGATAATACCACTGTTCTTGCGAGTAATTGTGAGTCACTGGCCGAACCACAAGAAAGACTCGCAGAATGTGACCGGAATTGCTATTTCAGGTACGTACTATTCTTCACTCAGATTTTTACAATTACGATGTGAATCATTCTATCTCTTACATTTTCTAAAAGAATCGGTGTGCATGAGGCACTTTTTTTCATGCATCTTTTCATCCTCTAATTCTCCGAAATTTATGATATCCTACAGAATCAGATATATGTTTGACATCCCTACCAAATAAAAGATAAATTTCATATGGCTCTACAAATTGACAAATTATCCAGTAAACTCCAGACAAATGTAGATGGAAATGCTGAAGATTCTGAAGGAAGCAGAAACGGACTGAAATTTTCCTCAAAAGTTAGACAAAGCGAAGCATTTGACGTGTAATATTGATGTTGATGACAATCATCACACGAAAATTTTGATTATTAATTGACAAAATCTTGGTAGCTCCCCCAGAAAATTATTCTATGTTTCCGCTAGAAAACCCGTGGAATCGCATGAATTACGATTTAATTTCAACTCCCTTAATATCCCAAAAATTACTATTCAATCATATTGATGTCTTTGAAGCCTCATTTAGTCTCCTCAAGTCCCTATGAATTTCTTAAAATCCCATTAGCACCTTATGTATCCCATCCATTTCTTCAAACTCCCATACAGTTTGTTTATATCTTCTGTATTACCACTTAATTTTATTAATTTCCTTGGAATGCTTACATTTACCCTCATCTTCCAAAAATTTAATTAACATTACAAAAATTCTCTCGACTCCCATACATACCCTGAAATTTCCATTCAGGGCCGTCCATGTAATACGTCACACAATTGAAAGGAGACACAAAAACCATTTCTGGCTTGCAAAGGAGAGACAAGAATATCAAAAAATGTGACGTTTTAAATGAACGATTTCCCAGAGGCGAATCCCCCTAGTACAAATACAATCAGTAAACTCATCACGTTCATTATTCCGATAGATGGCAGCAATATCCAACCTCGAATTGCTCGAATGCCATCGGGAAAAACGTGCAGCTACTCACTTACCGCTGCACGTATATTGATCTAAATCATGGAAAAACTGGTATGGCGCCGAACTATAAGTGCTATAACAAAAAACCTCGGGACAAGACCAAAAAGTGTAAACCAGATGATCTCCCATCGTGGAATTATGGTCCATGGGGTAAATGTTCCGTGTCATGTGGACAAGGTGTCAGAAATAGGAATGCATCTTGTGAGATTAAATCTAGCAGAAGTATCCAACCTGATGGAGAATGTTCGACCATCGAAAAAAAAGTGACCGAGATTTGTAAATTTCCCGCATGTGTAGTGAAAGATACCACAGTAAGTACAAAAAAAGTATAATGAATCTCCTTCGATTAGTTTTACTTGTTTTCTTAATTTTTGGATGTGACATACATCACAAGAAACAAGAAACTCAAGTTTTCAATTAATTTTTGAGTGAAGTACGTTGGACTATGTCCTATTTCAGGTCAACATGTCCATGCATAAGAGCATTGCAATACCGAGAACATCGACGAAGGATGGGAGATCTGAGAAGATTATAAATCGGGATGACTTTCAGTACGTTTTACTGTCATATCATGCGTATAAGGGACATTTTCCACATTTTTCTGAAGTCTCGTAGCATCTACGATACAATATACTCGAATCTATGATATATAAAATTTCGAGAGTCACCTATGATATGATTTTTATTTGTTATTTGAACATTCAATTATAATGACAATTCTCAACAGTTGGGAGACATCAAAGTCAAAATGCTCCAACCCGAAAGACGTTGGCATCCGAAAAATATATCACCATTGCATGCATACAAATCGCGAAACGGGGAAGAAAGGTAGAGCTATGGACAGGGGTAGCTGCGACGGGCCTGAACCCAAAGACAAAGAAGAAAGGTGTTTCGGATTAGAAGACGAACGATTTCCAGAGACAGTAGACAGCAAACGAATTTGTGCAGATAAAGTGTGTCCCAGCGTGAACATCGGCAATGTAAGCAATCCATCCGATGTTCTCATTCTAGCAAACTAGAAATATTTACATATTCTTCCGAACGTCTCACGAATCTCACGGACATTGTTCTTTCTAAAACTGCAGTGCTCTACCGATTGCGGAATCGGCTGGAAATCCAAACAATACAAATGCCAGGCCAAAACGAAACTGTTAGAACCGATCTGCAAATCTACCAAAAACACTCTAGTCAATGAAGTTTGTTACGCGGGTGCTTGTGAGACGAATACTATGAAAGATGCACCTAACTGCGAAATAGGCAAATGCAATCTAACGTCGTGCAGAGACCTGAAAAATCTTTTCCCGAACCTACACGATGAGGAATATCTACTTGTCGTGAAAGGCAAAAGCGTGACAATTTACTGCAAAGATATGAAGACCACTAATCCTAAAGAGTACATCACTTTACCTGCGGGACGCACACAAAATTATGCTTACGTACACTCCAAAAGGTATAGAAATTAAGAACAGGAGGGATAAGACATACGAGACATTGCTCGTCACATTTATAAATTTGAGTATCCACACTGGAAATCTTATATGGAGATTATGACAGATTGTGTGAAAATTCTTTCTAGAAACAACACTCCTATCAATTGTCAAGGAGGAAACGCTAAGGGATGCAAGGACAAAAACATTCAGATCGAGACTAAAAAGCGATTCCGTTTTGAGAAAGTGCGTCTGCATATCGGACTACTTTATGTCGATGGTGATTTCAATGCTCTGTTCGCCTGTATTAAACGAATTTCTATAATTTTCTGAGATTGTCAATGAATTCCAAATTTATCGATCTTTTTAGTCAGTGACATGACATTCGCTCAGCCAGAAGGAGATAACGAAGAAGTCAATGAAGGTGGCACATCTCCGAATCCCTTTCACTGTCAAAAAGATTTACTTCGGATGAATCTGAAAGGAACGAATTTCGTCATTAATACGGATATCGTTCGAGGTCATGGTATCACTATGGAAGTAAGTAACTTGTGTGTCCCGGAAGATAGTAGATTCTTGATTTGAAGAAAATTGTGTATCATGCAGTCCACTTCTATGAATATCATATCCTACTTTTAATATCGATATCTGTTCTTTTTCTATTCAGAAAGTTGCATCTTTGGATGCGTCTTTTCTCACATCTATGAGTTGAGAAGCTTATTGTTTTTAGAAGTGATGTTTTTTTACTAAGTAAGATCATTGCAGGGTTATCAAGTGATTGGTGGTGAATGTTCCCCACGGTGCGAACATTGTGCTCCAGTGTTTGATATCTACCTGAAGATTGC
>JAPYZK010000369.1:0-28699 GCA_030522785.1 Platygaster equestris
GCAGAACTAGATCACAACCAGCGCGACGTGTTTCTTCCGACGATGAAGAAGATGTTGACTTCTGCATTCTTTGTTTGGAGTCAATGCCAAAGAAACTGAACAAAAACAATTCAGTTCCATGCATGGAATGTGGTCGAGATGTCCATGCAAAATGTGCTACCTCCGCCAACACGTTCACGTGCCCAAATTGCGTATCTGATTGATCGTGCACAACCCTTCTTCTTCATTTTGTCGATTAAAATAATTTTACTCGTCTTTTTTACTAATTCAATAAAGTTTTGCATAATAATTATTTGATTTTTACTTAATTACGGTGGTGGCCCACGATTCCCCACCATTTTTGAAAATCGCAATAACAATAATTTTTTTCAAACCACAAAAAGTCGGAAAAAACGAAAGAATTGTAACAAAGTGTAATAGTCAGAAGTTACTTAACTTCATGTAGAATAACATACCATATTACAATTTGCAACTTAATTTTTTTGTTAAAGATATTTGACAAAATAAAAACGTGGCCCACGATTCCTCACCTTCTTCTATTCTTATCCAGTCGATCGACAATATCCGATATTTATTCGTGATTAATAATGGTATCCAATCCATAATCGACATTATTGATTTTCCATCAATACTATCAATACATCCGTATCGAATATTATACATCTTGTCAATCTTGCATATATCATCTGGAAAAAATGGACTACAGATCTATTTAATTAATTTTTTGATCAAGTACGTCAACAACATTAAATATTCTGTCGTAATAGTAAATGATGTCCGATTTTTAATCGATATTATTAATTTTCGATCAATAGTATATATAATTGCGTATCGACATTATGCATGCATTGTTTTGATGACTATATCATTGGTGACAATGTAATCGCCTGCAATTTTTTTTATCTTCAATTCAAATCATACATAATATCAGATTCTTCGATTAGAATGATGAATATTATCAGTTTCTGGAAGATAACATTAATTTTCTAATCGAGGCGATCGACAATATTTCATATGACGTCGAAATCACCAATGATATCCTATTCGTGATCTATATTATTGATTTTTTATCTATGATATTGATTGCTATTCGACACTATCGATATTAATCAACGTTTTTAACAGTACCAGTATCGATATCATAAATAGTTTCGACGATATTTCTGCGATCGATGAAGTAATCATTTTCTATTAATATTTAAAATTTGTGATAAGTATTATAAGATTTTCAATTGAAATCGTCCATAATATCAAGGATTTCATAGAAATATCCGGAACTATGACATTGATATTTAGATGGATCGTCCATAATATCTAATATTCCAGCGAAACCACTGATGATATCAGATTTTTCATCGATATTATAAATAAATTCCGTATTCGTATTATGAATTGTGCGAAAAATGAATATCCTATCGATGAAATTATAAGTTCACGCTCAAGTTCGTTAATTTTCCCATTGAAATTATCGATTATAGCGGGTATATTGATTGAGATCCGCGATATCGGTTTCTGATCGATATTCGCAAATTCTGATCGTCATTGTGAATTTTTGATTCAAACCAATATTTTATGTCATCGAAATCATCGATATTATAAACTGTGTTAATATGTACATATGATTGATGGAATAATAATATTCGATAGGTTTTATTGGTTTTTTCATCGAAATCATCGGTAATATCGGATATTTTTAGTGAAATAATAGAGATACAGTGAAACCTCCATGTAAGTGCTTGAAATACAGTCGACTCTGGGCTGTAGTCTTCGAGTTCAAACCCTAACGTAAGTTGCAACTCTTGATCTATTTCTAGCTTCGTGTCAAGTGGATTTAAGAGAGCGCATCAGATTGCCAAGGGATATTTACTGGCAAAATTCCTCGATTCAGCGCGGGACGACTTAACTTCGTCCGATAAATCTAGGGATGCAGTTTCTCGCTTATAACTTGGTGGGAAATAGCAAACTCCTCCGGATGTATACACGCGACGGTATTTTCAACCGATGGTTCCGCTCAGGCCTCACTTACCTTCAGCAGAAGAAGTTGCCGTCTTCCGTCAAGTGTTTCCCGGAAATCAGTCACAACCACAAAACGTGACGTTCAACAAGAACGCGGTTATTCACGGGTGCGATTTCAAGGTGCCAAATGCAGCTCAAAAGAAGTTCTGCAACCACCTCGTCTTCTTAACGACCGGCTTCTAGTTGGTTGAGGCTATTATCACCTTCAGGCTGGCATGTCAATGGCAAAAAGGAAACATCGGTCAGGCTCAGAATGTTCGAGGTGAAGCATTCGGCACTGACAAGAGGAACCCCCGTAATGTATATCGCGGATTGACCTTAAATTTCACGTACGAAGTCTACAAAGATACCCGCGGAAAGTACTTTTTCACTTTTTTTGGATTGGCGTCCGTTCCAGAAAAATCGAATTTTGAAAATCCCATTCCGCACTCACGACGAGTCTTACCGATTTTGAGAGCGCGTGTCGCGACAAGTCACCGTGGCGTAACGGCAAACGGTACTGGGTGGTAACTCGGTGGTGCGAGGTTCGATCTTCGTCCACGGAATTTTTTTTTCTTCCAGAGAATTTATGTTTTATTAATATTTTTATAGGTTCTGATGCATTTTAACATAATTTTATTTTGCGCCTTTCATAAATTTTTCGAACGTCGGAGAATTGAAGCGATTTTTGCTGTAAAATTTGCATCGGTTTATTTATAGCTTTTCATCCCTTTTCCAGTGTCCACAAGCATAGGTTTTGCGACGCAGGTGATTCATCCCTTTGTCTCGGTTTCTAACGCGCGAGTTGCATTTTTTAGTCAGTCTTTGTTTTGCTTTCCAACGAGTAACGTACAAGTCATATTTTTTGTGTGCTTGAAATTCATTTTCGGAGACTATGAAAGTCGACAAAACAAATCCTACGAGTAATGATTCTGATGGTGATCAAAAAGAGTTCGACGAATTTCGTAATGCCTTCACGAATGCGATGACAATTATGACGTCAATGTTCAAAGAAAAGCAAATGATTGCGGTAGATCCCCCAAAAAATTTTCGGCCGCATCCTATTGTATGGCGCAAGTATTTTTTAATCGAATAATGAATGGTCTTTCGGAAAACAATCTCTCGACAAAGGAAGATTTGATTCTTCCCGATGACCTTGATGAAGATCAGGAATACGAAATGCTTAATAGAGCTCTTTTGGAATTGTGATAATTGTACACAGATTGAAACTTTTTGAATGATAGTTCAAATAGTAATGCCTCTAACTTCCATCGTTATGTTGAAGAATCTAAGATTTCTGACAATGAGCCTTATCAAAATGATTTTTACGGAAAAATTTTCAACAAGTCACTGTCAATTAATTGTATTATATATTTCCTTGGAAATAGAATAATTTTTCGCAAATTGAGTGAAAAGTTATAGTTTTGAATAGGTTTTCATAATTGAATTAATTTGATTTAAATTTTCGTTCTGTTTTTCAGACAACAGTTCGCCCAACGTAAAAGGGAACTTGACGATTTTGATACAAATTATTTTGAGGAATCAAACCCCAAAATGAATGTTCCTCTAATATATGTACAAAGAAAGAGCTGTAGCTTACGCAGCTGATCATCTTAACTCAAGCTTGAAAACGACACAGAGAAGATATCCGAAATTGAAGCACTTAAGTGACTTCCCACGTTGGAAAGGGACGTACAGAACAGTGGAACAAAATATGACAAATGGAAAATGATCGACGAGAAAGCCTTCCAAAATTTTGAAGAAGCGATAGGAAATCACAAACAGGTTATTCAATCATGTCAATCGTGAAAAGAAAATAGTGAAAAATTCCTTGAACTTCGCGTAACGTTGCCCAAAAGTTGCCTTACTTATTTGCTTCAACTTTGCCTAACCTTTTTGAGTGTATAATATTTTCATGAGAAAGTTATTATAAGAGTAAAAACTGACATCGCAAAAAGTTAGTTCTATTTCACCTGCTTTTATTGCGCTTGTTACGAAAGCGTTGTGATAATATCGCTTGATATCCCGTGGGAAAGAGGAACGCGTTTTGGACATGTTCTAAACGCATTCCAGATTGCATTACATGTAATGCGTTAAAAACGCATTCGAAACGCGTTCCGAATGCAGTTCATTGAACGCGTATAAAACACGTTTTTGGAACGCGTTTCAAACGCGTTCTAAAAACAAGTTCAAAGCGTGTTATGAAAACAAGTTCAAAATGCGTTTCGAAACGCGTTCATAACGTGTTTTCGATAAAACGCGTTCGAAACGTGTTGCAAACGCGTTTTTTCCCGCGGGATATGCTGCAGCATGCGTTTTCAAAACGCGCTGAAATGCATCCTGAAAACTCGTTTCAAACGCAAAGTTCGGAAGAACTACTTTGACCGGATATTTTGGCAACATACATACTAATTGTAAATAAAATATATACAGGTTACAACGCGGATGATTCAACAATGGGCAAAGTCCGCGGCCTCCCCTTATTTGTCAAATGAGTTTTCATTCTCTGCTGGCAACCATTGGGTTGAACAATTTGAAGCTAGACATGGAATCAGGCAAAGAATAATCAGAAAGTTTGTCGGAAAAAATGCCACATTAGAAGACACTCTCACACGAGTTGAAACTTTTTAAAGTCAAACCTCTTTATAATTAGAAAACTACCTAAACGAAGATTTCGTTATCAATACTGATCAGACACAATATCATCATCAAACCACTTACGATAGGTCTTTGGATTATAAAGGAGCTAAAACTGTTTTTGTCAAGAAGCAAAATTAAAACAAAGTCACTAGTTCTTACACGGCACAGTACAGCCTCACTGCGTCGGGTAAGCTGCTCCCGAAGGTTCTTTCGTGTGTGCAGGAAATCGGAAACAAGTTCGGGCCTAGAGTCGTGAAAACAGTAGAAACACTCACACAAGAATACGGTAATATCGTCATTACGTGTTCTAAATCAGGTAAATTAACAAAGGAACTGTACAAAATTTTTTTTGGAACAACCATGCGACCGTACGTCGGGAAAAATAACTTTCTCCTGATTATTGATTCATAGGGAGGACAAGTTGATAACGTCATGTACGATGACACGTAGCACGAAAAAACTGGACGAGTAACTTGCTAAATCAAGGTAATTTCACCAAAATGTACACCGTTATGTAAACCATGCGATGTTTACTTTTATCGTCAAGTCAAGAATTTTATATTGCAAAATGCACCGGATTTATTGGGAGAGCAACGTGAAATCGCCTCTCGAGAGGATGATTTGAAAATTCATTCTCTGGTTCATGATCAGTTAAGTGCGCCAACGTTTTAAAAAATGTTGACTCATGCTTGATTGCTTCCGTTGTCGGAAAAATCTACGTTTAAAAACGTCAATGAAATTTGTTTTCCGCGGTCTCTTTTGAAAAATAGATGTCGTAATTGTGAAAGTGTTTCATTCGTTGCTTGCTCGTGGCGTGCATCAACTTTGTGTTTCAAATGCTTTTACGACAACTATCATCCCAAAGTCTGCTTAAAAACAACTTTCCCTGCCCCTAATTAATTGACAGTGTGGCTCTTACAAATTTATAGATTCAATTGTAAAAATGTAATGTTAATAGACAACGTTAGCAGAAGAATGGAAGTAGATTATATAATACATTTTCGTAAGTACTCGTTTTGTGATCCCAAAAAAATATTATAGCGCACTCCCAATTACCTTAACCTGTGTGTCACCTGAGAGTCGCATACAAACGTGACAAACAATGACGAATCAGACAATCTGAGACAATCTGATTTGCCAATACTGCAAGACTGCATTATGTTGTTCGCGAAACGACTCCTTCGGTTGAGATGAATTATATGAAAAATTTGTAGCGATCGGTGTTATGTGCTACCATTATTTTTAGTCGTAGTATACTAGGGTATTTTTCAATTTTCCGTTACAACATTATATACATGTGTATTGTAGATATTTGTATTTCCAGAATCTAAAAAAATCGAACCCGTAAATCATGGATGTAGTTATCAATGAATTCAGTTATTAACACATTTCTTCAGACTAAGAAAGAGAAAATTTTTTTAGTTATAAAAATATTGATTATTCCATAGTCATGATCAGCCAGATCAGGAAAAATTATTTTCAAAGAAAGTTTTCAAAAGTTCAGGAATATTATGATTTGGCAAATGATGTAAGAAAACACTTGTCTGCTTAATCAGTGATGTTTATTCTATGAACAACAATGAAATTCATCATACATCATGCAAATGTTAATAATGTAGATATTTTTTACGCGACGCATACTACCAATACGTCAATTTCCGATGATGTCGGATATGATTCGAGAATATCTACTATAAAGTGAACGTGATTCATACTTTCGGATGAATATCGGATATTATCGACGGACTCGATTTGAAAATCAGTAACGAGGATAAGGAATATAAGATATCGCTGATTCCAACAGAAATAGCCGATATAATTAATGTTTTCTTTAGAAAGATTCAATCATATAAGAAACAGTCGTCATTCTGACAATTATACAGTCATACTTGGAACAATACATATTATCGATACGCATTTTGTCAATAATACCGATGAAAAATCGATGTTCTTGACAGAAAACCAAATAATATCAATAATCACGCTTGAATATCGAATATAATCGAAGGGAAATTTGGAAACATCAATGAAATTTATCAGGAATCACAAAGATATCAATGAGATATATATATCATGAACGCAATGCATAATATTAACACGTGAATTTTCGGTAAATCGTATATGAATCGATAATATCATCCACAAAGTGGACATAATTGATGATTCCTGGAAATTAACGTATATCATCGACCGATTCGATTCGAAAATCAATAACAACCATCAGAAATAGAGAATATCGATTATTTCAACAGTAGTATCCGATATTGCCGATTTTTTTTATAAAAAAATTTGATTACACAAAGAACAGTCAAAATTCAATTAATAAGACAGTCATTCTCGACACAATGCATATATCGATAAGCTTTTTTCTAATAATGCAGATGAAAAATCAATGATTTTGACAGAAAATCGAATAATATCGATAATCACAGTAGAACATCGAATATAATCGAACGGAAATTCGAAAAACAACCATCAAATTCTCCAGGAATCATAAAGATATTGATTATGTTTTTATTTTTTACGATGCATACTACTAGTACGTGAGTTTTCGATCATATTGGATATGAATCGATGATATCGACTACGAAGTGAACATGATCAATAATTTTGGGAGAATTTCGGACATTATGTTCTGGATCGATACGAAAATCAATAATGAGGATCAGAAATCGAGGATATCAATAATTTCAACGGAAATAGCTGATATCATCTATGTTCTTCATGAAAAAATTCAATTATACAAGGAACAGTTTAAATTACAACAATCATAGAGTCATACCCAAAAAAATGCATATTATCCATACGCTTTTCGCCAATAATGCCGATGGAATATCGATGATATTGACCGAAAAATAAATAATATTGATAATCACGGTAGAATATCGAATATAGTCGAGCGGAAATTAGGTAAACGACAATGAAATTCATCAGAAATGATGGAGGTATCAATACTGTCTACATTTTTCACGATGCATACTACTAGTACGTGAATTTTCGATAATATCGAATATGAATCGATATTTTCGTCTCCAAAGTAAACATAATGAATAATTTCGGGAGAATTCCGGATTATATCGACGGACTAGATTCGAAAATCTATAGAAAGTATTAGAAATGAAAGATATCAATGACTCCAACAGAAATAGCCGATGTCATTGATGTTTTTCATGAAAAAAGTCAATTATACAAAGAACAGTCATGATTCAATCAATAATCAAAGTCATACTCGACACAATGCATGTATTGATAAGCTTTTTTCCTAATAATACCGATGAAAAATGGATAATTTTTGAAGGAAATCGAATAATTATCATAAACACGGCGAAATATCTAATATGATCGAACGGAAATTTGAGTAACAACAATGAAATTCATCAGATATCATAGAGATATCAAATATGTCTATATTTCATTTGCGATGCATCCCACTAGTACGTGAATTTACAATAATATCTGATATGAATCGATAATAACGACTACAGAGGGGACATGATTGATAATTTACGGAGAAATTCGGATATCATAGACGGACTTGATTTGAAAATTAATAGCGGGAATCAGAAATAGAGGATATCGATGATTCCAACAGAAATAGCCGATATCATCGATGTTCTTTATAATAAAATCCAATTTTACGAAGAACAGTTACGATTGAATCAATTATACTGTCGTACTCGACACGATGCATATATCGATACGCAATAAAAAATCAATGATTCTGACAGAAAATCGAATAATATTGATGATCACGGTAGAATGTTGAATAGAATCGAACGGGATTTTGGGAACAACAATAAATTTCATGAGGAATCATAGAGATATTGATGATATATATATTTGTAACGCAATGCATATTATTAACACGTGAATTTTCGATAATATCGGATAAAAATTTATAATATTGACTACTAAGTGTACGTAACTGATAATTCCGGGGAAGTATCGGATATCATCGACCGACTCGATTTGAAAATCAATAACAACGATCAGGAATAGAGGATATCGATTATCTCAATAGAAATAGCTGATATCGATATTTTTCATGAAAAAATTTTATTATTCAAGGAACAGTCATCATTCCATTGATTTTACAGTCATATTCAAAACAATGAATATTATTTATAATCTTTCAATCGAAAACGCCGATATAAAATCGATGCTATTGACAGACAACCGAATAATATTCATAATTACGGTAAAATATCGAATTTGATCTAACGGATATTTGGGAAAGAACAATGAAATTCATCAGGAATCATAGAGATATCAATGATTTATATATTTTTCACGCAATGCATACTATTAGTATGTGAATTTCCTATAATATCGAATATAAATCGATGAAGTAGACTAAAAAGTGGACATGATGATCAATTTCGGGAGAATATCGGATATTATCGACCGACTAGATTCATCGTCCTTATTTGATGCGACGGACGAATCTTCACACATCCCTTCCCGTCCCTCCCGTCATATTTGAAATAACATGCAATGTCTGACAATATTGCGGTCATGCTTTACTGTATTCGAATGAAAGACATGTGTCGGAGTATCTCAAACTCTCTATTAAAAATGCGAGTTCCATTCAAGTTTTCAGACTTTAAGACTGAGTCATACTACTGTTATAATCGCTTAGACTTTGTGTGGCAGGTGACTATCGGAAACGTCCTCATGCTTTATATGTAGGAATGGTGTATAATCATTATATCTCCAAAATCCACGGTTTGGAAGTAACGCGTTACTCCAAATCGTTTAATTTCAAGCTGATACAAGAACATAATGCGTTCTCATAATTTCAAAGTGAATGCAGCTTAATACCGATACGTAAATTTTCCATAACATCGTAGATTAATTGATGATATCGACTCCAAAGCGTTTTCTATTGATCATTCCGACAGAATATCGAATATTATCAATCAAATCGATTTGAAAATCGATATTATTTATTATTTCAATCGAAATAGCCGATGTTACTGAAGTTTCCCATCCAAAAGTTGATAATACCAGAAATAAAATATTTTCATGAACAATACAGAAATAATAAACAATATGCGCAATATCGATACACTTTGTGTCGATAAGGCCAATTGAAAGTCGATAGAATTAGACGAAAATCAAATATCATTGATAATTTCAGCAGAATATCCGACATCATTGCCATTAATTTCTCTCGATTTCTATCACTTCGTGTCGATTTTCATTTATTTCTCTATTAATTCCTATCGATTGATTTATATCTATTCCTACAATGTCCTGTTGATTCCATCCATTCTTACTCATTCTCGATTTATTCTCAACTATTTTCACTAATTGTGATCAAGTTTATGGAATTGTAATTTTATTTATGAAGTATGGTATGGTTTTATGATTAGAGATTGATCCTAAGTCTCTCAAGCGACGTTCTGCGGCAATTGCCTGTCGTAGACTTGGAGGGACCCATTCTTACGACAGGATTGCGTCAATGTCGGAAGACATTCATAGAGAATACGATTTGGATGCCGAAAAAACACTTGCTACCATCACCGAAAATAGGTCAAACTTCGTCAAAGCCTCCCAACTATTTGGGATGAAGGAAGCCGACGAAAGTGATGATTCGGTTGTGGGAGACGGTACTTCAGAAGAATCTGTAGCTACAGTTAACTCTGATGACAGTGAGTTAACCATTGTTTTAAGTTCAACTTTGAACTTTCTTTTTCAACTCTGAGTTCAAACGAAATCTTTGAAATAGACTGTATACTCATCCTATGATTATCAATTCTTGCCAATTACTATTGATTTTCATAGATTCTCATGGATTATCATATTTTCCTATCGATTTCCATTCAACTCTGTCGATTCACATCGATTCATATCACTTGACACTTTCTATAGATTTTTATCGATTCTTGTCAATTTCTATCAAATTAAATTGAATCATATCGATCACAATTCATTCCTATCAATTCCCATGTAGTAGCATCAATTTTCATCGATTTACATCAATGATCGATTCTCATCGATTTTTATCGCTTTCTATCGATTCCTGCTGATTTATATTTTATTGAATCTGTTCTAAATTATTCTCATCCATTCATTCATATTTCTATCGATACACATTAATTTTCACCGATTTCTGTTGATTTCTATCACTTCTTACCGATTTGTATTGTACTGATGTCGATAATTTTTGATCCGATATAAAAAAAATTATTATATTTCAATTTTATTTAAACTTGTTTTCCAACAAAGATTTCTAACGTTGTGGTAATTTTCGGGAAAATATTGTTTATTTGATACTGTTTCATCCAAAAAAATACACGCGCAATAAGAAACAAGTCGAAAATGAATGGTAAAAAAGCATGAAAAAAACGGCACAGATGTCAAATTACCTTCGAGTTCCGACTTTTGAATTCAAATTTAAGTTTCTACTTTTGACGTAGACTCCAAGTTTTAACTTTCGACTTCAACTTCGAGTTACGACTTCCTACTTAAACTCGAAGCTTCGAATTTCGAATTCGATTTCGAATTTCGACTTTCGACTTCAACTCCGAGTTCTAACTTTAGAATTTAATTTCCAGTTTCGAGTTTCGACTTGAAATTCGGGTTTCGACTTTCGACTTTAACTGATAGTTTCAACTTTGGGATGTAATTCCGATTTTCGACTTTAACTTTGAGTTTTGACTTTCAAATTCAATTTCCAGTTTCGACTTTTGACTTTGACTCCACGTTGTTACTTTTGACATAAATTTCCAGTTTCTAGTTCCTACCTTAACTTCCAGTTTCGAATTACGATTTCAACTTTGAGTTTCGAATGTAGAATAAACCTTCGAGTTTCCACTTTCGACTTTAATTTAGACTCACGAGTTTCGACTCAAGTTTCGACTTACGACTTCAACTTCATGTTTTGTCTTCCTACTTCAATTTTGAATTTCGTCTTTCGATTTCAACTCCTAGTTTCGATTTCCGAACCAAATTTCAAGTTGTTACTGTCGACTTCACCTCCAAGTTTTAACTGTCGACTTCTAGGTCCAGCTTCGAGTTCCGACGTTAACTTCGTGTATGCATGTGAGATTTGAACTTCGAGTTGCGACTTTCCACTTAAACTTAAAGTTTTAACTTTCGAATGTAATTCTGATTTCCGACTTCGAATTTGAGTACTGACTTCCGAAATCCAGTTTCGACTTTTGACTTGAACCTTTAGTTTAAACTTTCGAGTTCCAAATTTCTACTTCAACTCCGAGTTTCGATTTACGATTCCAACTTCGAGTTTCGAATGTGGACTCAACCTTCGACTTTCTACTTTCGAATTTCATTTCAGCTTTCGAGTTTTAACTTCCAACTGTAACTCCAAGTTTTGACTCTCGAATTTACTTTCGAAGTCCGATTTTCAACTTTAACTTCGAGTTTCGATTCCAACTTCGAGTTCCGAATGTAGACTTAACCTTTAAGTTTCTACTTTCGACTTTAATTTCGAATTTCGAGTTTAGACTTCCGACTTAAACTCCGATTTTCGACTTTCTAATTTACTTTCGAGTTTCGACTTTCAACTTCAACTTCGTGTTGTAACTTTTGGATTTAATTTCTAGTTTTGAGTTCCGACTTTAACTTCAAGTTTCGATGTACGATTCCAACATCAAGTTCCAACTCCCGACTTAAACTCTGAGTTTCGACTTTCGAATTTGATTTTGATTTTCGACTTTTGACTTCGACTACACATTTTGACTTACGAATTCAATTTCCCGTTCCGAGTTCTGACTTGAACTCCGAGTTGTAATTTACGATTTGAACTTCGTCTTTCTAGTTTCCACTTTAACTCCGAGTTTCTGCTTTCGCATTTCCTTCTGACTTTCGACTTCAACTCCAATTTCTGACTTTAAAGTGATCGAAAAAAGGTTTAATTGATTCCAATTTATCATTACATATTTTGATTTGATTTCATTACTTACATTCATTTCAGGGAATTTGTTACGTGCAGAACGTGTAAGAGAGAGATAAAAGGAACATTTTTGGCAAGTGCTACTGTCAGGACGACTGTACGCAAAATATTGGTGAAGCGTAGTTTAAACTACGTAGCGTCATAATTATAACGAGTTTTAAACAAGTTTTTTGTGTAATGGGAAATGTTGGAATTTGTTCCACTGTTCCCTATTTGTCACGTAATAATGTAAGTAATTTTCTATATACAGAAGATCGACAAGAAGACTTGCATAATTTTTAAATTTTGAAAATTTCAACCCTTCTTCAATGGATAATTCAGAGGAATTTCAATCATAACTTTATAATGTCATTAATGCAGAAAGAGTGACAATTACGTTAATTTCATTAGATTTAGGAACATGACATTCCACAATTCAGAAAATATGAGAATGTGGATCACGAAATTTATTGAAAATAAAGCAAAATTTGCAGAGGATGCAATGAAATGAAATTGAAAATGGAAAATTTGTAAAAATGAATTGGACGAAAATGTCAACGATACAATTTTATCAGCATAAATAGAGTACATAAACTTTGTTACCAAGAAAAAAAAAATTTGAGGTATAAGACAAAAAAATGACAAAAACTTCCGTAACAGACAAATAAGCGATTTGATAAGTATAGAGCAATATAAAAAATACGGATAGAATGACGAAACAAATAAATTTTATAATTGCTCTACAAGTATATAATTAATATCTACAGACATTTTCGTTTGAACAACAATGATTGAAAACTAGTTTCTTACATTCTTTCTCATTTACCTATATAGGCTGTATATGCAATTTTTCTTGTACAAAATAACGTGTTATCATATCCATTGTACATAGATATTTTTCAGTCATTTGATTAATGCATGTAAAAGGATGTAATGTAATATAACAAATTACTTGATTTGTTTTTTAAAATCTTTTTTTTTCTTAGGAAACAGTACATTTTCGCCAAGATATTTTGCAACGTCGCAAAACTCTCTTCCGACACTTTTATCTGCAAAAATGTCGCTAAATGTCGGCACTCTTTCATCGAAATTCTCCCTACTCCGATGAAGGAGCTCGGACTTCCAGGCGAAATAGTCGTCGTCGTTGATAATACCATTGGTATTATCAACTCATTTCCAAAGCGCTGTAACGATACGCGCTTCAATTTCAAATTTTTCGCGCGTCCCGAGTGGTGTTTCGGAACGCGCGCTCGGTGGCGCCATTTTGTATCGGGATTGTGTGTCTCATGTTATCAGATCAGCTGGTCAATCCTTGTTTATAATTGTACTTGCTCGTATGCAAGTGCATTTCCGGGACTTTTTTCCTGGCTTGCGGACGAGTAGGACGTGCGAGTCTCGATGCCGTCCCTTTTTTTGGTGCTCACCCGACACCACGTGCATCATTGCCCGACGAAGTTGGTTTGAAATTCGTGCATCCTTTCGTGGTGCCCTTTATTGTTGTGGATTGGCTTGCGGCCTAATTTTTCACCTCGTTTGCATTCGTCTAGCCTTGTACCAGACTCAACAAACCCGCACAGGTATTCTTTTTGCTCAGAAATATTCCTTCATGAAGTGGATCATTTCATACTCGCGATCGGTCGCTAAGTCGCTTTTGTTATGTTGATTATTTTAGCGGGTTTTTTGGTGGGGACACGGAAATTCGCCTCCAAAGAGCGTTTCCAAGGGGATTGTCGAAGGCGGGCAGCTAGCGTGTCCACCTAACCTCCTTTCCAAATCAAACAGTCTGGCCCTCGTGCAACCTAACCTCACTTTATGGGACATTGCCTTCACCTACTGGGACATTGGGGGAAATCGTGCCTTTTCCTATTCGTGGCGGGTTCTTCTCCATGGGATTGGGATTTGGACCAGTTTTTGTTTTGATCTACATCTCCGTAAAATCGTCGGAGGTGTCATTCATTGACAAGGACCTAGCGTGGGATTCGGACTGGCCGATATTTTGAGATGGACATCTTCCCCGAGGAACAACACAACTAGATTATTCAGGCTTGCCCTCCTTTTTTTTTGTGTTGCGTTTTATTTTTTGTTTATTTCAATTTCATTGATCGTGACGTTAGAAATCGCCTTGGTTTTAGTACAAGTGCGTTGCTCGACTATTTTACCCATTTTATTTTATAAATAAGAAAATAACATTCTGAACCGGAATAGGGATCTAGAATTCAAGGTGATTTAACCATCATTCTCTTTTTTGTTTGTTTTTGTTGTTGGCGTATGTGACTGGCGGTCACCTGTGTGCGACTAAATAGTAGTAATAATTAGATTTAATGGGAACGATTTGCAATTGAACCCACTGCGCTGTAACCCTAAGTTATTTTATTTTTGTGACTATGGCAGTTTGTTAGAAACTGTTTGACCGATGTGTTAAGTTTTATTTCTCTTCAAAGTGAACAGCGAACGCTGTATTTCAATTGTTCTTGGTGTTCTTCAATCGTGACTAGAAATATAAGGGTGTGACTGCCATCTCAGCCTTCATCTTTATTTCACCACCACGAATTCGCATTTTGTCCGGGAAATTCAAACTTAGAAGAATCATTTATTTTTTCCGTTTCAGCGCCCTCAACCCTTTATCGAATTCTGTACTTTGCTTTTTATTTCACGCCCGAGCGGGCTGCCGACTTCGGCAGACGCGTAATCCCTTGTAGCTCTGGCGGCAACATCTTTTGAGTTGTCTGAATAAATGATTCAAAATGTCCAAGTATTCATATTCGATTAAATATTCATAATTAAGTCGCAGTTCGTCTGGATTACGGCGGACAAGGTTGAACATGGTGGTGACTATACATATATGAAAAAACATTAGCTTCAAACAGAGAACGGTTTAATATTCCATTCTAATTTTTGGATTATATTTAAATAATATAAATTTGATATTATAATATTAAATATTAAAATTTTCGAATCTTAAATTCTGTAACGATTTCTTAATTTTGTATCCAATTGTCATTTTGTGAATCTGAACCATCAAATTTTTTATTATGATTTTTAATTATTTTTCGAATCATTTTTAAATTCATTTATATAATGATTGATCATTTATTCTCAAAATTACATACCAGTGAAGTTATCTTCCGTCAGTATTGGAACTCAGTTTGCCAATTCGGCCAAATTCGAATGATGTCAATTGATCGATTATGAATCGATTTTTCCGAGTCCGTACTCCGTACCGCCAATCAGCGGCCCTGACGTCAGGTCTCAGGACCACTTCGTTTTCTTGTCTGTTTGTGTTTTTCAACTTTTCGTGTCCGAGAGTTTTGAAATTAGACTGTCTCGTTTTTCAAAGTTTATTCAACGAGCGAAGTAAAAAAAAGTGAAAAATGTATTGTCTTTCAGTGTTGGCGGTGGACATTATCCATTGTAACGCTTTTTCCGATCCTTTGGATTGAGGTCGGCTAACAATTTCAGGTTAGGTTTGTACAGTTTCTTTGTTTGTATTCTTTTTTCTCGTGTTTTGCACAATTTTTCCATGCAACAAATGCTCTTGTGTTCGAGAAGTGAAATTTTTTTCGTTATGAAGATAATGATAATTTATTCTATTTGATTGAATGTAAGATTTTGTTTTCGACATTTCATTCACCTCCCGAACCTAATACAATAAATTTCGTGCAGAATTTAAATTTGTTCATGGAAATCAAATACAGTTCAGTGCTGTAACTTATTTTCACTAAGAATTTTATACTTTTACTGACATATATATTACTATCCATAAAATTAAACTTACATAGGAATTTTCATAGATCGCCATGCTTTCCGACAACTTTGGGCAGAAAGCTGTGGTAGCTATTGATTTTGTTGTTTGTTTGCACCTTTTCCTTGAAGACGCACAGCTTTTCTATCTGCGATGTCCACTCCTTTTTCCAGTACGCTAAGTCATTGCTGCACGGCTTTTCAATCTCTGAAGGGACTGTCCAAGCAATGTGCTCGGAAGCTGGAGCAACGTGATGTTCGGGAAGATGAGAAATCACTACAGTTTTCCACACGACTTCTTTCGGCTTGTCGTAGGTCTCTTTACCAAGCTTCAATTTCGCTTGATTCTCAAGAACCTGAAATGTGCGTGACAATTTTATGAACATTGGTATTTTTTAATCAAACTTTCGTCTGTACCTTACAATTAAATATAGGGAAGGTCGCAGAATTGTCGAATATTAGAAATATTGAATATAGCGTACTTGGACCAGATGGAAATTGCACCCAATGAGTCGCTGCGCCTTCGAATGATTTTCTGCACTATTTTGGAGGCCCCTTATGAAATCAGAAATTACTTTCTGAGGAGCGAGTGGAACCTCCGACTTGACGAATTCAAGGAGGCAGTCATAGTCAGCCTCACTTTTATTCGTCGTCAGTGCTCAAACGAATGAAAAACCCTGTGATGTATCAAAAATTATGCACTGCATATTTCATATTTACAAAAAGTTTTTGGAAAATCAAATTTATTGAACTTAACACTGTAATTTATGATTCTATCCTCATATTTACAATTATTTTTTCAAGTATATAATTGATAACTTTTGAAGTATGAATTACTGCAGTACTTAATATGACCTTGTCAAATTTGGCACCCATCAGCGTAACAAACTGGCTGGCCTCCATATCTTTGGGCACTAATTCGAAGGTTCCATCGATGCAGAGAATTTCTGAATCAGCCAATTTATTCGCCAATTTTAATTCATAGAAAACAAGAATCCGAGATTGGCAGTACGGCCGCAGAAGAGCTACTTGCAGCTTCCACTCTCGCGAATGCTGCAAGCAGTCTGGGGATTTGTCTATTGCGTGAAAAAAACTGTCCAGGCCGTTTATTGGCCTTAGGATTTATTGGCCCGCCTCTTTGGCTTTCAAAAGTTGTATACTGCGCATCTTCTTCGCCATCGTCATCATATGAGACACATTTTCGAAGCTGTTGATACAAGGTAGAAATTCGCATCCTCATCACACAAAGTTGTGGTTGAAACGTAACAACTGTCGCACAATTCCTCGAGACAAGAAGCTAGAGCATGCATTACATTGTTTTGACGAATTCCCATTCCATTCTTGGTACAAAATAATTTTTTGCAATTTTTTTTACCATTTGGCGACACTGTCTTTAATGTCTCGGGGCCCCACGTCACTTATTGACGACACTGACTTTAAGACTTTTTTCAGTGCCTCGTGCATCGCAGTCCTTTGCCCAAGAGTTGGGTTACTTGGATGGTCTCCGTGCTCCTGCTGAAGCACCCAGGTGGCACTAGCTTCGTCCGTGCGGTACGCACGCCCAGGACACCCTTCCTGCATCGCACAACGATAAATTCTGCTTTAGCAAAAAGTTACAACGACTTTAGTATTTAAAAATGAAATTTGGAGGTTCGTACAAATAAACTGAAACAAATATTAATAATACTCGGATAGTACCTACATTTTCAAATGTCAAGAATTTTCTACAATTTATATCGAAATTTCAGATTGTTTGCAAAGTAATTAAGTAATTCATGACTAGAAAAATCGGATAGTTTATCGATTATAGCATCTTATTTCTGTAATTTTAGATTGTGAAAATCTCACAGCAAGAAAACTGTCGATTCCGACATGAATTATTAAGCTTTTGAAGGGCTGTTTGAGTATTACGTAACGCTCTAGGCGGGGGTGAAGATGATGTAATTTACAATGTTACGCCCAATTACGAGAGGGAAAAGGAGGAAAGGGTTATTATTTTAAAAAACTGCGTTACGTATTACTCGAACGACCCTTGAACTTCAACAAAAGAATCTTAAAAAGTCAATCTCGCAAACTGAAAACTGTAAATATGTGTACAACTTCAATTTCAAAAAGGAATTCATATAAAACAAGTAAACGTTGAATTTCAGCATCAGTAATCCGACCTAGACATGAGTAGAAGGAAACTCGTACAAGATGGTATCCCAGACATTCATCGCCAAGCTGGCAGTCATCAAAACCATCATCAACCCCTTTATTAATCATAACACGAAAGCTGAAACATCTTCTACAAATTTCATATCAAAATCTTAACGAGGTTAACAGTCACATGAGCTTTCGCTTTTTACCTTACGAAAATGAACATCGAAAATTTTCAATACTAACATAAAAATTCGTCGAAATTCAAACAATTTGGAGGAATTAAGAAAGAGGGGATAGAACATGATAATGAGGAAAAACATGCAGAAACAATTTATTGCACGTTTCTGTAGAATTTAGAAAATTGTCGGAGCATTAAAAAAATTAGAATATATTCAAGGGCTAGAGAATAAATCCTTAAAAATCTAAAAAGTTTTAGGGAAAATTGAATATTATACAAAAATGCAAATAATGAAGGGAATATTCTTAGAAAAAAAGTCGAACATTGATTGCACAATCCTGTCGGAATTTGGAAATTTTCGGAGACATCGGAAAAATTATAATAAGAGGTAATACTGGAAACAATATTTGTCAAAGAAATGTTGGAAATTTATTGCACGTTTCTGTCAAATTTTGAAAATTGTTCTAGCATTTCAAAAATTTTAATGAATTTGAAAGTGACTAATCAATCCGTATGAATTAAAAAAGTTAAGAGATAAAACAAAATGTAGATACCGAGATAAACATTTGTATAAACAATTCAAACAATTTACTGCACGTTTCTGTGAAATTTGTAAAGATTTTTGTAGCATTCACAAACTTTTCGATATATTCGAAGACTGAGGAATACATTCGTAGACAATTTTAGAGGTTTGGGGAAATTACAAAAATTCAAAAAATGCCAGTACTGAGGGAAATATCCATTAAAACAACTCAAAAATTGATTGCACGTTACTGTCGAATTTAGGAAATGGTCGTAGCATTTGGAAAATTTTAATGAATTGAAAAGTGAGTATGAATCCATTCAAATTTGAAAAGTTTAGAGACATAAAAAAGGAAAAAGCCGATACTGAGGAAAATATTCGTTATAACAAGTTGAAAATTAATTGCACTTTCCCGTAGAATTTGAAAAGTTGTCGTAGCATTCGAAAAATTTCAATGAATTTAAAGAATGTGGGATAAATTCGTTCAAATTTTCAAATTTAGAGGCAGTAAAGAAAAAAAAAACAAATACTGAAAGAGATGTTCGTTTAAACTATTTAATAATTTATCGCACGTTCCTGTAAAATTTGTTATGATTTTTGTAGCATTCACACACTTTTGAGTACATTCGAAGACTGAGGAATAAATTCGTAGAAAATTTGAAAGTGTTGGGGAAATTACAAAAATTTCAGCAATGCCAATACTGAGGGAAATATACTATTCCGTCACGAAACTAGACGGCACCGTGGCTATCACGGGTTATAGAGCGATCAAAAGACCTCCTCCTTGTTGAACTATTATTTTCTTTTTCCCCCTCCATGTTACTTTCGTTTTTGCCAACTTTCGCGAATTTGTAGCGTGCTTTCGTAATCTTTTCTTCTGCAAGTATTCGATTGGAATGTTTCCGATAAGAGTGTTTAGAGCGCATTCGGAAATGCACTCGACCAGCGCAACGTCGGCCTTGCCGAGAATGTGTTTACGCTGCGCCGTACTCAGATGACGCAGGGCTTTTAATATCGCCGCGTGCTTGGGGCTTATCAGTGCACGTGCTTCTCTTGCCATCACTTGTCATTATATTCTTACAACTAGTACGGAGTTGCCGATGTCTTGGCATTTTATTTCTTTTTTGGGTACGGAAACGTAATTGTATCAATCACTAGTGAATATAAATGTGCGGAATCTCCAGTTTTCAGGTGTCGACTGTTACAAATCAAGGAATGAATATCCATGTGGCCTTGACGTGGCATCGGAATATATTTCCTGGAGAAACTTTGTGTTTTCTGGTAAAATTTGACCCGCGAGATGTTGTATCTGCCCGTGGTCTCGCGGATTTTCAGATAAAATAATATAATTATTCCATATTAAATGAATAGCAACTTGCCGAAAAAAATAATATAATGAGTATTAAATGAAATATCTCTTTGTCCCGAACCCTGATGAAAAACATTCTGCGTGACGAAAATCAAGTTGAGGTTTTCATGATGAGATTATCTCGCAAATAAGTCCAACATCACACTACTTGATGACTCGCGCATCAGGTCGTCGATGACGAGCAACTTGCGTCGTGGTTCGTTAAAGTAATCGGTGCTTCGCGGCAATTCTTCGTGAAACTTGATACTCCTGATCAAATGCTCAAACATTGGCCGCAATTCCCCGTAGTAAAAAAGAACTTTTTCGAATTCCGTATCCCACAACGAATCTATTTGCTACAAAAAATTTTTTATTCAAAAAGTCTTACCATTACCGCTTGGGCCAGCTAGAATCGCGGCAAACGAGTGTTCCATGAACAGGACCATGTTTCCCAAAGTATACTCAGAAAAAAAACGACTTCTCTTAACTCGGCCGCCGAGTTACGGCTGTACCGAGTTGATGGAACGCAGCTGTCGGGTTCAGACAAGTAGGGGTGAGAACTCATGCTTCAACGCTCACCAACTCGGTCACCTGGTTGAAAGAACTCGGTCTCCGAGTTGGGAGAACTCGGTAAACGATTTTTATCATTAGAATAATGGTAAGGAGGAAGGACGTTACCGGTCGCATTGAGAGTCCCTGCTGGAAAAACTGGCCAGGGGCGGTTTCTCCCTCTCCATGCCGGCTTATCACTGTGTCGTGGGAAGTGCAGCATCAGATATATACGTATACTCGGCTGCAGTAGGCAAGGATTCTCATGCTCAGCAAGATGCCGCAGGCAAGGTCTTCATGAGCCGGAGTTCGACTTGCTCCGTTTCGAGATGAAAACCAGTCCCGAGTTCTCTCAAGCTGGCGACCGCTTGAACCAATTCGGTTCGAAACAAACTCGGTGAGCTTATTTCCCTCAACTCGGTACGCAATTTCGTCAAGCGAAAAGTGAACGCCCGAGTTGATGCAACTCGACGTCGAGTTGAGAAAAGTCGTTTTTTTCTGAGTGTAATGTTGGATTGAGAATAGTTCAAGAACAAACACAACGCTCGTTTTATATAAAGTTGTAGTTATGTATTAGTATATTCCCAAACAATCATCATCATCATCACCATTATCACAGTTTTTGTCGAGCATTTCCCAACGCGTACAATGTGGACACTCCAGTTCCAATGTAAAAATGTTACATTCTTCATCACTTACTCACTACTATATATGTTTTTCTAACTCTTGGTTGAAATACGTACATGTTGTAATTATTATTATTGTTATTGTTGATACCAAACATGACATATAATCGTATACTTTTTTACTCGAATGTCCAAAAATTTGATTTACTACACCCAAATATTTTTTTCCCTCATAATTGTTCGTCTCGTCTCCAATCAACAGAAGAAATTCGTTGAAAACTCGATTAAAAAGTATGAATTCGACCGAAGAGTATGGGTAATTTTTTCGTTCCGCCGACACAATGTCGTTCTGCAAATCCCGTCGATGAAAGCGGTCGCCATCGTACAATTGACAAGTCCGTTGTAGCAAAAATTAACGTGGTCCGCGTTCGATCTCAGCGTCTGAAGCCAAGCCGCAATGACTTGTTTCAAGCGGAATAAACTTTTATCAGGAATTCGGTGCATCTAGATCGCTTGTCTTTTTTTTCCTCACCAGTTACGAACCCTGACACGTCAGCATTATGATTTTCTTTTAGTGACGCTGAGCAACGATAACAAGGTTATGTTCAAAACACTTACCATTCCGTTTCCGAAAACGAGGACCAATCTTCCGTCGTCATAGATACTCCACCTAATAATTGATTCAATTGTACACAATGGGTTTCCACACTTCTTCCTCGTTCTTTCGCATACCAATTACTAAAAATTTGCTCCGAACGTTAATGAGACCGTACACTCGCGAAGCGACGAAACCGTTAATTATGGCAATTATAATGACGACTGTGTCTTGCAAAGTCGTCGAACCGACTTTCATAACGAACGGCACTGGCCCCCCTCCAAGGAGTAAGAATGTTTGAAATTGTTCATTGATGTGTTGTCCACTCCGCGGAAAATTTCCGTTAAATCAGCGTTATACATCGTCAACAACCACTCTCGTATTTTCAACGCGTTATTTATTACATTTTTCGCTAACGTTGGGCATCTTATCGAAAGATGGATTCTCACTATCCCGTGACAAATGACCAATTTGGTTCTCCTTTAATAGCGTCACAAGGTATGTTGCCTTGTTGCTCTCCCGCGTGTAGAGAGTGTCGTCCTTATTTGATGTAATCGATCGCAGAGTGCTGCAGGCGCTCAAGTCGGTAGTACTCCCGGTCCCTCACGAGATACCATGATAATATCGCGTTACCCAACGATTCGCGGATTTAGATTTTCTACAAATTCCATCGATATTTCTATGAGTGCAGACTTTGTCATCTTTCAGTTGTCGCATTCAACATGAATCGCGTCCATCTCCTTGGGTGCATTTGAAAAATTTAACGACGCCTTTGCCCACGCAACACACGATTCGCGCGGTTGTTTAGTGAACAATTTCGTGAAAATCTGAAGTTTGAAAATTCTGGAGCTCTCGAACGTATTCTTAAATTCTCGCTGAGCCGTGTGCTACTACGAGAGTAAGTGTACCTCGAAAAAAAACGAGGCTTTACTGGAAATGTCAGATTATTTTTGATCGTGGGTGAAATTCTGTACTGAAGAAACATGCACCGGATTCCCATTCTAACAAACATCATGGCTGAATACGGAAACGCAAAAGGTAAGATTTTCAAGTGCAGTAATGGTGCTTTTCGCTCTTCCACGATCGAGAAATTTCCACATTTTTTTCATTTTCTTTCATAGCTATAATCGAACTATCAGATGATAGCTCTCACGAGTCTGAAGCGGAGGTAGCTCGCCCTTCAGTAATTATGCCGGGTCCTTTGGACCCTCCATCTTACATGATCGTCGAGGACGTCTCTGTATTATACTCACAATCGCCAACGTCATCATCACTACCATCATCGCCATTGAACCCTCAACCAGAGACCTCATCTTCTTTGTGGGAAGATGGTGTCATTCGGGTATTGATCGTCCCTGAGAACTTCACTCTACCCACGTGACCACCCCGATTCACTTTCGATGACTCAGACGACGACGAGGACGCCAACATCGGCTACATTGAAATGTGGGATCGGTTACTACGACCCGTTGAAATTGACCGTGATTTTTGGGGTTTCGATAAGGTGAACGCCCAACGCGCAGTATTGGTCCATCAGGATATCGAATCGGATATCGAGACCGATTATTCGGGACCGTGTAGAGATGTGAAACATTCCGATAACGACGACGAATCTGGGTCGCACGCGGGGAATGTAGTGGTTTTGATAAAGGTGAAAGTGGGAGCGGATGTGTTGGAAGAGCAGGAAGAACAACAACATCCTTTTTTTTTGACGTGCGTTCTGTTTTTCTTTATCTTCATATAGCACAACTTTTGACACCACCGATACGTTATGCCGACGTACTTGACGAGGTACGTCATTTTATCACTCGAAAGATTCGCGAGGAATGACGTGTCACTTTTTGTAATCGCAGCAGCAGTCGGTGCACAGGTGGGAGGTGGTACCGAGGGCAGCACGTCAACCTCAAAAGATTTCGACTCGTTCAATATTTCGAATAATACTTATAACTTTCATGAGCGTTTCGAATGACATGGTAGACGATCAGCGATAAGATTGAGAAAACTAAATAGAAATGAAAATGCATTAGGATATTCAACTCAGGCTTTTAGAGACTTGCATGGGTACTTAAGTCGTGGATCAGATCCCAAAAATTTTGTAGGATCAACAGTGATATCCGAGCATTTCAGCAAAGGCCCAGTTTGGTCGTCTTTCCGCTACATGCGCGATTTGGGGCCGAAAGACTTTTTAAACTTGACAGACAGAGTAGCGCAGAGCAACTTGGATTGTGCGATAACTGATGCGATTAACGTCTCATGCAATGTAGTTCGCAATGACGTCAGAAGATCGGGTCGAGCAAAATTATCAAACAAGAATTTCTCGGAGCGATCGGTCCTCACAATCAAGAATAGCAATGAACTTTGTCTACCTAGGGCACTTGTGACAGCGAAGGTTTACCTCGACCGGGGTAATTTGAGAGAGGGGCCTTTGCATCACAAATGGACCTATATTCGTTATTCCCAAAGTACATTGCAAACTGAAGGAGCATAAGGTTTGGTGACCACGGTATCGCTCGATATACCGACCGAGGAATGTGGGTTGCGAGAAATTTTGCGTTTTCAACGGCATTTTGCGCAATTGGGTTACGCTATAATTGTTCATTAATGTGGTCTGATCACTTGTGAATTTTGCCATAAAAAAGTAGAACACGACTATTTGTGTCACGTTCGACCGTTGAAGAAAAGATTCAGAGCAAAACATATTGTTCATGTTTTACGACTTTGAAACGACACAAGAGACTACTTTGCATGAAAATAGTTCGTCGTTTTTGCATATTATAAATCATTGCGTGACGCAACAGGTTTGTGCGAAGTACATGGACGACGATGATGTGTCAAAATTCTGCAGTGACTGCGGTGTGCGCGAACAAGTTTTTAAAATTGAACCGGCAAAGCACTTCATCCAGTACGCTGTTCGACAACGGTCTAATTTTGAAAAAATTGTTTGCATTGCTTACAATGCATAGGGTTTTGATGCACAACTCGTTCAAAAATACATCGTTGAAAACTGCAGAGAGGAGCCAAGAGTGACTTCAAACAGTACGAACGTGATACAAATGACCGATAGACGCGCTGTTTTTAAAGACAGTTCAAGCTATTTTCGTATGCCGCTAAGTGGTCTACTGACAGCTTACGGGTTTCCAGACACGAAAGGTCATTTCCCTTATTATTTTGATAAGAAGGAGAATAAAAATTACGTAGTGGAACTTCTCCCCTGAGAATTTTATGGCCCTAATTCCATGTCTGGAAATATTCGTGAAATATTTCTAGGATGGTACGACGCAACCAAAGAATCAGGCCACATTTTTGACTTCAAAAAAGAAATCACGGAATATTGCGGAATGGACGTTTCGGTTTTAAGGAAATCATGTATGAAGTTCGGTAGCCTCTTTCTACAAATCAGTTAAATATGCCCCTTTAGCAATAGTTGCATCATTGCAGCCGCTTGCAATAAAGCCTACAGAACATTGCATTCGAAACGGGACACGACTGGAGTTATGCCACGTGGGAGGTACCGACTGGCTAAAAAAAAATCTCCAAAAGCGTTGAAATGGCTCATTTCAGGAGAACGTAACGACGGGAAAATCATCCATGCGGGACGTTGGCGTGAACATCGGTTGCTGGAGGGATTTTTAGTTGATGGTAACAGAAAAAGTAGAGATTCTAAATTCGACCACCAGTTTTGAAGGTGCTATTGGTACGGTTGCCCCCGGTGTCACGTTAACGGCATCAATGAAATGACCCTCAGATTCGAACAACCAGAAACCACTCCTTGGCGCATTCGGAATGCAGGTTAAAGGCTGATAGAAATGTGGGAGTGCAACTTTGACGAACACCTGGAAAATTCTTCAGAAGATTTAAAATTTTTGAACGATAACACGTTGATCACAAAAATTTTGGATCATCGAGAGGCTTTTCTCGGTGGGAGAACGGAAAATACCGTCACGTTCTACGAAACCCAACGTGACATAGAGATTAAATATTCCGTCATTTGTTCAATGTATCCGTTTATTTGTAAAAAAATAGTCGCTTTCCCGTGGGACATCCTCGAGACTTTGTTCGCGACGGATGCGCAAAATTACCAGAGAATGATTATAATTTGGAAAACATCGATGGCTTGGTATTATGCAGAATTTTACTAACGCAAGGCTTATTCCATCCTTTGCTACCTTGCAGGTTTCATGGTCGTTTAGTGTTTACACCTTGTCGCACGTGCGCTGAACAGCGTAAACAAAAAGTGTGTAGACACTCGTTCGAACATAAAAGATGGTTGGGAGGATACTGGGTCATCGACGAAGTAAAAAAAGCCATGAAAATTGGATATAAAATGTTGAGCATTTTCGAGATTTGGAAATACGATATAACACAACCAACAATGGAATTACAAATCAAGGTGGCTTGTTCGTTTATTATAATAATCAGTTTCCCAAAATTAAGCAGGAGGCGAGTAGTTGGCCCGGAGAATGTCTCACATATAAAGACAAGAACGATTGCATTGAAAAATACGAGGCAGCAGAAACTATCGTCCTGTAAGGAGACAACGTTTCGACAAACCCAGGCTTGCGTTCGCTAGCTAAAATGTGCCTTAATTCTTTCTGGGGTAAGTGGGGGCAAAACGTTAAAAGTTCGACCGGGATCGTGTAATCTCACAGAAAGTTAATCAATTTACTGACAAGTCCAGAGTAAGAGGTTACGGGAATCCTACCCGTGAATAAAAATGTAATGTACGTGTTATACAAGGTGATCGACGAAGCTTGCGAACCGTCCCCTTTTACGTCGGTAGTTATTGCGGCGTACGTTACCGCTCAAGCTCGATTGAAATTATATTCATATCTCGAAAAATTGGGCAAGAAGGCCTTATATTTTGATACCGATTTAGTCATTTACGTTTTCAAAGATGATATTCACAATTCTCCTCTTGGAGTATTGCTCGGCGACTTGATCGAAGAACTGAGCGATTACGGAAACAGTGCATACATTAAAAATTTTCGAGTTTCGGACCAAAATTTCATTCTTTTACTGTACAAAAACGACACGGTTCGACCGTGAAATTTGTAAATTCAAGATATCACTCTCAATTACGAAAACAGAGAATGTATGAACACTAACATCAATGAGGAATTCGTCAAGGACGAGAGAATCGTCTAGATTATTTCAAATTTTAGCGCTATACGTCTACCCGGTTCCACGATGTTGCGACGCGACCAGAGTCTGAAAAATGTAGACCCGTGAACTTCATAAAGCGTTGTGCGATAAATTTTTAACATTTCCTTATGGATTTATAAGAAAATAAATTCAAACTGCGTGGTTTTTTGCGTATTCGTGGACAGAAATAAAGCCTAACAACATCGTGATAAAGATCAGAGTTGCTTTTCCGAAGATTCTAATGCTTTTCAGTATCATTGCGACGAAGTTTCGTATCATTATTATTATCATGACTAGCAATAAGTTTATGTAACCGAAGTACCTTAATCGAAATGTTATGTGAATTCACGATGAGTTTGTATAAAGGAAAACCTTTGTATGAATCTCATCGCTAATATGACGCCATGAGTAATTAATGCTCTTCAACTAAGACCCACGTGTATAATTTATAACCACTATTTTTCAATTGAATATGAAATAAAATATTATCAAAAATTCGGGATATCACTTTAGTGTGTCGTTCCAAGACAGTTGACCAGTACGATAAGCAAGGACATACTTTCAGATTGTATGTTCTTCTTTTCTTTCCGATAAATTCAACACTTTTTAACAATTAATGTTTTAGCCATATTTATTGCTTTTCTGGACTCCTATCCGGATAACGTGATAATGAACTACTATCAACCCCTTCCTCATCACATGATATGACTCCATTTTCACCTATTGGTCCCTCCATTATTATCAACTGTACTTGTTATGAGGGTATATACACGTACATATCGCCTTCTTATTAAGTGATATCAGATCTCCTTCTGCCTCTAGTAACGTAAATGACCTCCATCTCCACACCTGTTGACTCCTACTCATCTCTTCGTCTCTAATAACGTCAAATATGTACATCACCCTCCTATACCCCTACTTTATAACTCCCTCCCTTATTCATTACGCACCACCCACTTATGACCTTCCTTCTAGGAACAACATGGTACACCCTCCCCTTACCCATCATACACCCCCCATCCATTATCTCCCCCTCGCCTAGTCATTCCCCCTCCCACACTCCACCCCATACCCCTCCTCTTCCACCCAACCATTACCCATCCCCTTCTTTACCGTCCATCCCACCCATTACCCCTCCCTTCCCCCCACCCATTACCACTCCCCTTCCTTTCACCGATAACCCCTACCCGTCCGTCCCACGCATTAGCATTTCCATCAACTCTGATCGATTTTTATCAACTCCTATCGACTTTCGTCAATTCCTGTCTATTAGTTTCTATCAATTTTCATTGATTTCCAATCATTATCATCAAATCACATGAA
>JAPYZK010000370.1:0-28696 GCA_030522785.1 Platygaster equestris
GGATTTTCAAGTTTTGACAAATTTGGATGAATTTTGAAGTGTTTGGGCATTTTTGAAGTTTTGATACTTTTCAACTTTCTAAGCTTTCAAATTTTTTGAATTTCTGTAATTTCGAAGTATTATGTCATTTTGAAGTTTTTGAACTTTCGAGAATTTTGAGTTACTGAGTTTTGCAATTTTAAAAGTTTCGAAGTTTTCAAGCTAATAATTTCCTAATCATAAAATTATGAAATCAAAAACTGAGTATCACAAAATTAGACATTTCATCTGTTTGCACATTTCGTGTGAGTCAGAAAATGAAAACTAAACAATTAACAATTTCTAAAATCCGTGAAACTAATGATATTAGTATTCATAAAATAATAAAAAATGCACAACACTCGTATAAAATGTGCGATTGTCCCAAAGTATAAAATATAAAATATAAAAGCTTTATAAAAAAATATTTTTTTTATAAATCTCGTATTTTTGAAGAACAATTTCTCATACAATCACTTCATAAAAATCGCACATTTTACAATTTCTATAAAATCGACTAATTCCATAAAAAATTTGTCAATTTTACGAAAATTTTACAACAACTCTGATGACTAGAAAAACTTCCTTATTTTTCCTGAATTTTCAGCGAAAAAACTTTGTTCATCTACCTTATTATAAGTAACCTGCACAAAGGTTTTCCGGGATTTCCTTTTCTAAAATGTTTAACATTCGAGTAAACGTTGAAGGACAAAAAATAGTCCGTTTTTTTCTGTCTTGCATTTCTTTCGGGCGCTGATTTGATGATTCGAAGTTTTTCGAAAATTTCTTCAAAATTCATTGCGACTCCGGGTTTGAGCAATGGTTTCACTGATTGTCCCAAGACCTGGATGTCTCCGTCGCTGATTTCGCTAGGTTCCTCGTCGTCTATAGTTATAGTTTTGTCCTCTTGCCACTTTTCCTTCAGCTCGCCCCAGGAGGACGTGTTGGGTAATTTCGTGAACGAGGACACGTAATCGTCATTCGGTACTTCGACGATGTCATTTGATGATTTTCGAGACGCATTTCGTTGACGCGCATTATTCTGGAAAAAAATTCATCGAATCAATAAAGTTTGTTTTAATCATCAGCTTACAAAAATTACGATTTTCAGAAATTCAATGATTTTTCAAAGCAATTTTGGATTCAGTTTTCAAAAAAGTCACGTAACAAGTAACGATGAGAAAATAAAAATATTTCCCAAAATGCGCGGTGAAAAATAAAATTTGGTAAAATATTGATAGATTTTCGAATTCGAAATAAAATTTAAACTAATGAATTTATCAGTGATAAATATTTTTCAAGTTTCTCGAAATTTGGGAAATTAAGTCATTTTCGAGATTAAATGGGAAATTAATCATCATTTTTTTACTACACACGATTTTCAGAAATTCAATGATTTTTCAAAGCACTTTTTCCTTCTGGAAAAAAAGCAGTTTTTCTGTGAACGAAGAATACCTGATCTCTGAAAGGAGGCCCTCTCCCTTGATTTCCCTGCATTATTTGCCGCGTGTTTTGCTGGTACGAAAATTGAAAATTTTGCTGAAACGCGGGCTGGAACGCGTTCCTGAACCGAATACTGCTCATCTGCACCGACCTCATAATATTCTGCATCGTCTCGAAAATGGGATTCGCGTTGAACATGGACTGGAAATACATCCTGGACCAGGAGTTTCTCTGATTGTACTGGCAAAAGTTTTGCTGCACGAAAGTGTTTCGTCCGAACCAACTTTGATGACTTATTCCCTGGGACATGAAACCCTGAACATAGGGTCCTCAATGAACATGGATATTCGGCACATTTTCATTTTTAAAATAATAACGAAATTACTTATCGATTCAATTATATTATTAAATAAACTAATAAATAAATTATTCTAGTGTTGAAATTATATATAAATAAATATGGAAAATAAATGATGAAATATATTAATGTTGTGAATATTATATTTAACCACTCTATAATATGATATAATATATAATACTCTACTCAAAACAAAAAAAACATCTCGAAAAAATTTGAAAAACTTAAAAAAATTGTTTGACCTTTAATGAAAACCTAAAAAGTCAAAAAGTCAAAAACTTCAAAAAAGCTCTTCTCAAAACATCAAAACATTGAACAAAAACTTAAAAACCTTCACAATTTTTTTAAAAACCTCAATACTACCAAAAAACTCTGCTCAAAATAAAAAAAAAACTTTTAAAAAAACCTAAAATCCAAAAAAAACAAGTTGAAGAAAAAACTTTAAAAACTTCAAACATTCAAAACTTCAACAAAATCTGCTCGAAACAACAAAACCTGAAAAACTCGACTCAAAACAAAACAAAATCTAAACAAAATTTTAAATACTTTTTAAAACCTTAATACTTGAAAAAAACCTGCATAAAAAACAAAATCTTGAATAAAAAACTGAAAACCTAAAAAAATCCAACTAACCTAACTTGAAAAACAAACTTCAAAAAATATTCAAACCTTCAAAAAATTTCAGTCAAAACCTCAAAACTTCAAAAAAAGCTCTTCTCAAAACATCGAAACATTGAACAAAAACCTAAAAACCTTAAAAACTGTAAAAACCTCAAAACTTCCAAAAAACTCTCCTCAGAACAACAACATTTTCCAAAAACGCTTCAAAATCCAAAAAAACCCACCCTAAAAACCAAAAACCTCAAAAACCCCCAGAACCTTTAAAAATTCCCCCACCTGAAAACTGCTACTATGAAACCCCCTAGGCCCCAAAAGCGTCCCACTTTGATGCCCACTCTGCGGCTGATAGGGCGCAACCTGCATCCCATTCCCGCTGCAACCCGCCTGACCCCTCGCATGACCATCAATTTTCTGAAAATTCGACCATTTGGACCTCCTGTACTCGTAAACATTTTTCTGCGGTTCCACGCCCTTGGGAACGTAATCCCTGCAAATTTTGACCGTCGTCACCGGCTGCGCGGCGATATTCGGCAGCGTGTTCAAAATTTCCATCCGCGTCATCGGCCGCGGAATCTCCTGAATTTCGTCATCGGAAATGTCGATGACTTCCTGACGAGATTTTTTCGCCGGGCTCGAATCAAACGACCCCGCCCGTTTTTCCACCCTCTTGACGCTCCCTTGGTCGCTCCTTTTCGGCAGCAATTTCACGTTCCTCTGGATCCGGGACCCCGAGGGTTTTTTCAACTCGATTTTCACAACCGGGTCCAAAAAAGTCTCGTCGGAAATTATTTCTACTTTCGAGGATTTTTTGGGGGGTTCTTCGATGATTTCCATGGATTTCGCATCGCCGTTCACGCTTTTTGGGGCCTGGGGCTCGGTTTTTGTTTCTTCTTGGGGTTCGGTGATTTCGGATTTTAGTGGTTTGGGCTCTTCTTCGTCTTCTTCGGAGTTGGAGGGGTTTTTGGACATTCGGAGGCCGTTTTCGGGTTCCTTGATGACCTTTTTTCCGGTTGGGCGAGGTTCCGGGAAGGATTTTTTCAAGTGCCTTTGGAGGCAGTAGCCGTGGCGGGAGAGTTGACTGTAGACGAGGTAATGCTCGATCGTGAATTCGTTGTCCAGGAGGATTGAGTAGGCTTGTTGGACGGACATGGAGACTTCGTTCCAGTATAGTTCAAGGTTGTTCTGGAAAAAAATTATTTTTAGAGGAAAAATTGTGGAGATTGTCTGTCGATACAGAAATTTTGAGGGATTGAAAAGTTGAATTTCAGAGAATTTTCGAATGTTTTTCATGTTCTAGTAAAATTCAGAAAAAATTTTCATGTTTTGCAAAAATTATAATTTTTACGATAAATCAAACTCCTATAAGTTCTACACAAAAGTACCAAAAACTAAAACTAAAATACTTAAAAAACATGTACTTTCAAAAATTATTCCAATTTTGCCAAAATTCCAAAGTTTTATTAATCTGACAAATTTTCTGAAAGTCAAAATCTTTTTTCAGGACAGAATTTCATAAAAATCCTGAATATACAGATAAAATGTTTTCGGAATTCTGTAAAATGACGAAAAATTATCGAGTTTGATCACATTTACAAAAAAGAGCATATATTTTCAAAAATTCCAGTTTTTTCAAGTTTTATAACTAACAAATTTTCCTAAAGTCATCGCTAATTTTTTTCATGGCAATAACAAAATTTCTTAAAAATTTTGAACTCTCTCAAAACTCATAGTTCACTTAAATAAAACTAATGACCATTTCTAAGAGTAATAAAGCTTCTTCGGGTTGCAAATAAAGCACGGTATTGACTTCGTAGCCAAATCGTGCCCAATCGAGGCCTGACTTTTTCGTGACTATGGCCTTCCTCTGGGCCGGCACCCACTCAGCTATGGCTAGCTGGGAAATGCGATCGACTTTTCCGAGCGCTATCAAATCCTTCCTGGCTTTTATTCCATTTTCCAGTGTGTTGTTTTCGATCCAGGAACCACTCGGCTCGAACTGCTTCGATCCAGTTTTTGGAATCACGTGGGACGCTTTTTCCCACTCTTCCCATGCTACGGATCTCAGTCCTCGATTTTGTAAAAGTTCTTGAGCACTGCAAATAAAGAATTTCGATATAATACAATTAAAATCGAATCAAATATCAAGTAATAAGAAAAAGTTAAAAAAGCAGTAAATAATACAGTTTTTCATTTTCGAACTCAAATTTTGATAAAAAGAAAATTTTTTTCCATGCAAATAAATAAAAAAAAATGCATGAAATGTTTTTGAAATAAAGAAATTTTCGATTATGTACAATTATGTTTAGTAATTAATCTTGTAAAAGTTCTCAAGAACAAAAAAATTTTTTTAATACAGTAAAATTAAAATAAGTAAAAAATAGTTACAATACAGTTAATAATAATTGAATTTTCAAGTTTTGGATTCAAATTTTCTAAAAAAACTGATTTTAAAAATACATCGAAATATTTGAATAATAATAATAATTCGAATGTGTTTAATTTAGCAAATTAATCAAAAAATGCGAGCGAATAATTTATATGTTCAATAAAACAATATTATTCGATTTTAAAAACGGCGAAATGTTATTTTAAACAATAATCGACAATTAAGTATAAACAATTTCAAATCTGTGCATTTTTTTTTACAAATATAAATAATCCCAAATTAAAATCAAACAAAATTATTCTGCAAAAAAATTATAAAAAACAAGAAACAAATTTAAGAACTGTCAAAATTTTAGTTAAATAAATACCACTAAACTGTGAAAAATTACAACTCTCCAAAATTAATGTTTTTACCAATTTTCCCCGCGATGTCAACACGATAAAAAATTACCGAAGAATATTTTCCCATCAAACATTTCATTTAAAAATTCTGTTTCAAGAGTGACATCGAACACTAAAAACTACCAATTTTCAAAAAAACAGGAACAAACTGACGTCACAATAAATAAAAATAATTGAATAATAAATTGAGGTTTAAAAAGCATTAGTGTGGTTAAAAGGTCGGAAGCGTTTTACCTCAGGAAATTTTTGGATGTTGCGTAGATTTCTTCATCCGACATCGTTTTCAATGGTTTTTGCAATTGTTTATGATATATATTTGTAGTTATTCACTGGCAAAAGTAAGCTACATGACAATAATTGCAACTGATTAGAATAATGACAATAATTGGCAATAATGACAGGGCAGCAGGCGAGGAAAACCGGCGCTCGATGTGATTGGTTGATTTCTGAACGACGCGGGAAATTTGAATTCCTGGAAGTAATTTCAAAAATCGAAATGGGTGAAAAAAACGGAAGAAATCTGGTTATGCAGAAGTAATTTCGAAGTATTTAATTTTTATTAATAAATAATGTACAAGTATAGAGGTAAATAGATGAATTTAAATAAATTTGAAATATAAATAATAATATAATATATATAATATAATATAATACATATTATATATATAATAAATTTGAAATATCCAACGGACCATTATAAAAATGCAATAATTATAATTTTTTTCGTTTTATAGAATTTAAGCCATTTTTTGGAAGTGTTGAGAATTTTGGAATGTTTTTAATAATCAAAATTTCCGATAATTTTGATCATTACGAAAAATAATAAAAAAATTGTAATTATAATAACATGTATATTTATTTAAGAAAAAAAAGAATCCGAAATTTAGGAAATGAAAAAATATGAAGTTATGAAAAATTAAAAACCAATGAACAATATATTACTTATTTTCCATCAATTTTCAGTGTAGAAATCGGAAAATTCCCGAATGACGGAAAAAATCTGAAAAAGCATCGTCAAGGCTCAAATGAATCATTAATAATGCAACTGGAAAAAACTTTCTCCGCAAGTTATCGAATAAAAAAATTATTCCAATTTTTCATTTTCTTATCAATTATTGTTTTATAAATATTTTTGCAGTTAATGGAGAACAAAATAAATGAAACGGAATTGACAGTCGCATTCAAGGAAATTCTGGGCCTCGATATACAAGATTCCAAACGTCTCCTCAAAAAGGTTTTACCATTTCTCAAAAACCTACATATTTTCAACTTATGCTCAAATTTTTAATATTCAAGGACCAACGTTATCAAAATTTCGATTTTTCGTACAAATAACAAATAACTGCTTTTTTTCGATCGTAACAAATAAAAGAAAAATTTTTATTTCCAGATTGATTTCGAAAAAAACGGTTACATCACATGGGTCGGATTAATTTCCCATTTGCTAGAAGAATTTCAAGAAATAGATAGCGATATTTTAAAACCGCTATCAATAAATACAACACGCGTAATAAAATCAAAACATCGAAGCTCGATTCGAAAAATTGCATTCGACTACGAAATATCTCGCGTAATTTTTCATGAATTTTCAAGGGTCTTCCTAAACTGCGAAAAATGTTACTTTTTTTGCCGGGTTGGACTGAAAACTTCATCTAGCTAAGTTTCGGAAAAATTTTATATACAGATTTTCTTAATTAATCTCGAAATCAAACTGCAGGACGGAAAATACGATTTTTCGCGAGGGCGATATTTAACGATGAGCAAAGAAGGACTCATAAATTTCTGGTCGTTGGATTTTGGATTCGAGCATGCTGAAAAAGCTACAAATCGTCAGTTTTTATTATTTTTCTTTCATTATTTTACCCAGTTTTGGTTTTTACGGAGAATATGTATCTTATCCAATTACTTCGGAATTCCAAAAATCGTAAAATTAAAACTTGGCACATTAAAATGCAAAATTTCCAATTTCCAACAGCGAATTTGAAATTCACTTCCACTTACGTAACCGACATGATAGCCATGTCTGACATCAAAATGATTTGCGTTAGTTCGTCAGAATTCGAGCTCCGATTTTATAATATGGTTGCTGACAAATTCGATCTGCAAAAAGTGGTAACGCACTTTATACGAAAAAAAGTAATGTATTGAACAATTTTTGACTGACGTAACGAAACTGTAGATTTATGGATTGAAAAGCGCCGTAATGCGAATGGCTTACCACTTCGGCGGCGAGAAAATGACGGAAAATTCTCTAATTTTCCTCGGAGATTTCAGTGGCAATGTCATTGTGATGTCGTTTGATTCGGTTCATAAAGGTGCGTTCAAACATTTGGCTGGGGAAGAAATTTCAAGAATTTCTTACGAAGATGTGGTGAAAGTAGGTTTTTGAATATATTATCGTAAAATGGCAAATGATTGAACGGCTGTATGCAATAACCAGTTACGCACTCGAGGAATTTCACAGCGCGCAACCGATTATTACATATAGTCGTTCGATTAACAAATAATTCGTACGAAATTTTCGTGTATTCCGAAATGATTGAAACCTGAAAAACTTCATTTTGAACAATTTCGAAACTTTTCATTTTACTTCATTCGATCAAAAACTTCGAATTTCGATCATTTATAACATTATTCGATAAATTTTTCGAAAACTTCGTAACATTATTAACAATTTATACGCAAAATTTTGAAAAATTATTTACTATAAAGTCATGTTAAAAATATTTTCAGGGAAAATTACGCGGACTAAAAGTAAAAGAATTCGAAAATGTTCACTCCGATTCAGTAACTCAAATCGCATACTACAAAAATCTTGGAGGTTTCATTTCTTCAGCGGAATGTTCGAAATGTTCTCTTTTAATGAGTAATCCTGTGGATGAAGAAATAATGAGTAATAAATTCAGCGTTCCTGGTGGAATTTTCTGTTTCGATTTTTGCGAGGGTATATATATACAAAAATTATAATAATTCAAATTTCGTTTGCTTTCGCTTCAATTGAAACATTTTGAAACAAAAAATGCATTGAAATAATTAATCAATCATTTAAATTAATTGATCGAAAGTACTTTGGTAAAAATTTCCGAAAATTTTTTATTCCAATTACGAATGACTTAAAATTTTCCATTTTCATCACTAAACATCGGAAATCATCAAAAATTGAGTCATTGATAAAATTCCAGAAAGTCGAATTTTGGCTACTGGAGGTAACGAAAAAATCATTCAAATCTGGAACCCTTCGACTCCTGACAAACCGATCGCAGAATTCCACGATCACGCGGCAAAAATTTGCGCTGTACTCGTGCGAAAACAGGGAACTCGAATTTATTCTTTCTCAGCCGACAAAAGTCTCAAAGTCTGGAGTGTTCCCGAGCAGAGTTGCCTCCAAGTAACGAAAAAAAATCGTAATTATTCACGAATCAGTTCAATCAGTACAGAAAAAATTTTTTCCGTAGACTTTCAACGAGTTCCCAGATAAACTAACAGCGCCCGTATCCATTTTGTTCAATGACGTCACTCAAAAACTGATAATTACGAGTTCGATGATTATTGTCATGACCTGCGAACAAACTGAAAAACCGGAAATTTTCGACAGTTGAAGAAAATCAGCATTCATCTCTCAAATTGTTAATCGAAAAATTGAACATCGATTATTTTCACAATTTTCGTCAAAATCAAGAACAGCAAACATTATTTTTCACAAAATTTATTGCAAAAGGAAACAGTGATCATCATAAATAAAATATCTTGCGCAAATATAATTTATAAAATATTGTCAACTAAATTCGTGGTCCATAATAAACAACATCGCCGATATTAACGTAATTATTTCCGAAAAAACCAATTTTTTCGAATTCTTACACTTAGCAAAAATACGAACTTCGAGAATTCGGAAAGCTTTCGTTGATTTTTTGATTATGCTTCGTCATATTTTCAAGCGCCTCGAAAAATAGTTCAAGAGTAAAATAAATTTTTCGTTCATTTTGTCTATATAAGTACTGTACAAGATTGTTGTTAGAAAATTTGATGACTGTAGAAAAAATTCGTCTTTGGTGGAGTGAAAAAACTTGAACTACGAATCGAATCGCTGGGCTCTGTGATGTTTTGGTACCATTCAGGTCACATGAACTATCGTTGATATAGTAAAACTAAGTAAATTACATACCAAAAATACAATGACTTTTTTACAGCGTTTAACGTACAATGGAATAAAAGTGAGGTGCGATGTATTTTTAGTACGAAAAAAAAGAAATTCGCTAGTTTTTTCTATGATAAATTATTTCGTTGATTTTTCGTAACAATAATATAGAACCCAAATTTTTCAACATTTTTTAAAGCTTTTGAGATAGAAAAAATCACGATGAATTAACTTCATTAACGTACATAAATAATTTGAATATTTGATGGAAATTTAATTTAATTACTCGATGATTTTTCGACAACAAAAGTAGTAAAATGGCGGCATCAAAAAAAATTTGTTGATTTTTTACAATTTTTCGAAAAAATCGATTTCGGAAACACCTGAATATTTTAGAATTTTGGGGAATTTCTAAAAATTTCAAGGATCCGAGGTATCGAAAATTAAGAAAATTTCAAAAATATTTAAATTGTCGAAATTTTTCCAGAACTTTGTAAGAATACGAAAGTTTAGAAATTTGAAATCGATGAAAATTTTCAAAATCTTTGTAAAAATATGAAAAGTATTGAATTTCTAGAAAATTCGTGCACTATTTAATTTTTTTTTATTAAAAAAAATCCACAATACCAAAAAATTGGAAAAAACTATAAAATTATAAACATTTTGGAGAAATTAGAAGTTTTGGAAAGTTCAAATTTCTCGAAAATTCGGAAAATTGTAAAATTTCCGACAATTTTTCCGATGCTGCCAGGGTATTTATTCTCTCTCAATATATCAATTAATTAATTCGTAATCAGTCACTCCACGATCATTATGCAACATAACCCCTTATATTATTTCGTTTCTTATATATTAATTTCATTTTTAAAAAACGTGTTCTTAGAATTTAACATTATATATATGTACAATCAATACTATGTTACATCTCTTTCACGTGTTAAATTATTTTATAAAGGCAATTATTTAATGCAACTATAAATCGCATTTTTATAAACTATACACATTTTGTAAAATTTGTATACTTAATTCATAATACCCATTACGGTAAGCAATAATTAACTTTCGTTTTCGTTCATCAATTTTCCAAAATTGCAATTTTAAATTTGCAATTATCACCGTTTTTTGTTCAACAAAATCGATAACAGACTAATTACATTAATTTATCATACATTTTTGACTACGGGTCGACATAAATTAACAATTACGTAAATTTGCTTAACCATAGTAAAGCGTCAAACATAAAGCAAAAATAAAATTCTCCAAAACCATCGAACTCAAAAACTAAATTAATTTTCCGAATTCAGATTCATAATTTCGATAAAACATAATCACACTGACGAAACTATATCAAAAAATTCGACTGATTTTAGATTTGGAACGACAGTCTAAGAAATGCTCTTCAATTGATGTTTTGTAAAAAAGTGTAAAAAGAAAATAAATAGCCTGCATGTTTTGCACTGAAAAGGTGCGAAATAACTCGCATATTTACAATATGTGCACGAAGATGATTAAACTTAGTTTCACGCGTTGCACAACGCGGCAAAGTCGCGATACCGGACATAGCGAAGACAAAAAAGGCAAGCAATGGCGCATTTCTAAGACGTCAATTTTTTCGAAAATGAGTATGCGACTTTGGCGCATTATAAACGACTGGAACTTGATTATTTATAGATTTTTGGGTCAAGTCAACAACTTGACACGGGTCCTTTTTTTTAAGTAAGTGGTTTTCCGACGTATTGTCGCCAGGGTTGATATTTATCGCGATTTCGTTGCAGCATCAATAATTTATGGATGTTTGAAAAAAAAGCATAGATTTTGGAGAACCACCATGGTTACAGTTTTTTTGGATTTTCCAAAATAACTGACCCTGGCGACATCGAAAAAACCATAGAAAACTGACAATTTATTTTTACGGTTTTTTTTTGGAACACTGATCTCAGAAACGTCTATATTTAATTAAATCTTGATTTCCCCTAATTTGTTTGTATTTCTCTATTTTTTACGTTTTTTAAGATAAGTTTTTTTAATAAGATTTTCCAAATTTCTGAAGTTTTTTGAATTTTTCAAAATAATGCAAAATACTTGAATATTTGATCATTTTTAATTTTTTTTCTCTTTTATTTTTAATTATACTTCTCATGTTTGTATGTATTCATGTCAATTTTTCAATTATATTTTCATTATTTTTCCATAATTTTTATTTTAGAACTGACAATTTTGGAAATTTGACAATATTCCGAAATTTTCCGTGATCTTTTATTTTAATATGTGCATTTTTCACAGCTCTGCCGATTGTTTCCAGTTATCGATCGAAAATAATTAATTTTTCGCTTTGCCCAGTTTACTGTATCTCAATTTTTCCAGATTCGCGCATTTCTGAAATCGGTTTTCACAAAAAACCGTAAAAAACAAATTTCTCGGTTTTCTACAATTTTTTCGGTGCTGCCAAAGAAACTTGAATTGATTTTTTGTTGTCAGGACAACAGAAAAAAATGTGTCAAATATACTTTACAATTCTGTTCTATACAAATGTATAATATACATGAAAATATAAGTATATAAATTTTTTCCGACTATTCAAAGGATCCAAATTCCAAAAATAAGAATCAGGACATGTCAATTCGAGAATCAAGCGAAACATTAGAATTCCAAAAACTCGCGAACATTCAAAAAAGAAACAAAATCAGGATACAAAATTTCAGATTATAAATTAAACATCTACAAATTCATAATCTCTAAAATCCGAAAAAAATAACACGAGACTCATTTTTATCCATGACCAACAAAAATACGACCATTATGTCCCGTCCCGTTTCAATTTCGATCAACTTCATAAAATTTTTTGAAAAGAAATCAAATTCCGATTTCAAGCCTACAAAAATATAAACATCACTTGTATCAAAGCTTACAAAGTTTCTCAGAAATTCACCAAAACCGACGTGTAAAGGACGTTCAAATCGCTTCGAATGTCCACGAACGACATGATCAACCCCTACATAACGCACTTAAGGCCTAAAATAAATATATTGCAATTCACAATGACTTCATAACGGTGCTAAAGTGCCTGTCACCAGCCACTTCCGCAACCTAAATACTCTCGTATAAAAACAATTGAACCTACAACAACAATCACGCAAAAAAAAGTATTCACAGTAACAGTAGCGACAATACCGAAAAAACAGTAAACGAAAATGAAAATACTGATAGAACATTCAAGTTCCACGCACAACGGTCAAACTTCCCGACTGCCCTACCTTGCGTACTTAATCTGTCGGTAAAGTAGAAATTTTCACTGTATTGTATTTCCAATAATTTCAGTAATCCAAGTAACAAAAGCTCCCAAGAACTATCAAAAACAAAATATTGAAAAAATTCCAGCCTTACCGACATGTTCCCGTCAGTAAGGTAGGAAGTGCGCAACAAATAATTCACTAACCTAACCCCGCCGCTATCAGTAACGCGTAACAGTCGTTCGAAGTAACACGAGTTGGCAAGTCAAAGGTTGATGGTGTCAAGGGAGTGGGAATTGTTCCTGCTGAGGGCGTCCTTGGGCGATGCCGAGGCGACGCTGACTTGCTTGGACACGTTATTTGAGAATGGCATGGAGAACTTGAAGTCGGAGCCGTTGGGAAGTTTGCGCATGATTTTGCCCGACGTGATGAGCCGGCCGAAGCCTTCCTGATGCGCGAAAGCGTACCCGGAGCGCAGGGAGCGTCTCGTTCTCCGGGTCGACGGGGTGCGCAGCACGTCCTGGCTCTGCCGCGAGCGCAGTTGCGTAAGGCGCTGCTTGAGGCGCACGCGGTCGGACAGAGTCGGGCGAACGTCGATGAAGAAGAACCTCCACGAGAGGACTGGGATAACCATGAGAATGCAAGAAAGAAGAGCCGTGCACCAAAACGTCACGCCGGTTATCGCCTGAGATTCGTGGGACAAGAGTTTTCTGGTTAATAACGTTCCTGATGACTTCGTCGGTAAGGTAGGGATTTTCATCGCTTTTCATTTTTAATCTATTTTGGGAGCATAATTTTAGTAATCAATCACCAGAGCCACAAACTAGGTACTCAAACGCATCTACCAGATGCAAAAAAGTTCGAATTTATTAATTTATTATAGGCGTAAAATGGTAACACGTTTCAACATTGCAATGTTAAAACGCGTTACCATTTTACGCCCCCAATAAATAATTAATTCGAATTTTTTTGCATCTGGTAGATGTGTTTGAGTACCTAGTTTGTTGCTCTGGTCATTTCTTACTGAAATAATGCTTCAAAAATTAATTAAATTTAAAAAACGATACAAATCCCTACCTCACCGATGGACTAATCAGGAACCTTGATTATTCCGTCGTTAAGGTAGGGATTTTCATCGTTTTTCATTTTAAATCAATTTTGGGAGCATAATTTCAGTAAAAAATCACCAGAGCGACAAACTAGGTACTTGAACACATCCACCAGACGCCAAAAAATTCTGATCAATTATTCCGTAAAATGGTAACGCGTTTTAACATTGAAATGTTAAAACGTGTTAACACCTTAATTAATTCGAATATTTTTTCATCTGGTAGATGTGTTTGAGTACCTAGTTTGTCGCTCTGGTGATTTTTTACAGAAATCATGCTCCCAACATTAATTAAAAATAAAAAACGATGTAAATCCCTACCTTACCGAAGGAGTAATGAGGACTGTTCTTAATTTTAGAGTGAACGGAGTAAATAGAGAAGCGAGGGGAATAGATGTTATGGGGACGAGACCCGGGGCTTTCGCACTCCCATGTTAAAAATGTAACCGTAAGGATTAAGAACTCACCATATGCAGGCTACCGACGTAACTCCCGCCTATAATATAGTTGTAGAAATAATCCATAACGAAGTAACAAATGAGGGAGCCCCAGATCATGATGTGGTTGAAAATGGTCCAGTACGATGTGTCCAGGGCTATCTGGACGGTGACTACTATGACGAGAACGGTGGCGACTACAGTGCCGAGGAGCATGTGGTCCGATAGATCATAACCATGTGGCGAAATTCCGTCCTTATACGTTCCTTCAATCGAAACAAATTTACATTTATCGACCGGAATTTAATAATATATATGAATAATATAAATATATAATATATAATATATATAATAAATGATTTAAAATAATAAATAATATAAACAAATATAATAAACTACAACTAAAATCCGGGATAATCTACCACAATGATAAGAACACTGGAAAAAACGCTAAAATTACAAAATTCACAATAACGTCGATCAAGAAACAACTATTCATCACCGAACATACCATAGGGTACCAGAAAAATGACGCAACTAGCAAAGAACCCATGAAGCGCGCTCCAGCAAAATTCCTTCTTGTTGAACAACAAATTCTGCAGCCCGGGTGTGTAAAGTTTCGGGAACATCAGGCTGTTTCTGTCGTTTACGTCTTGGTCGAAAACACCGACCGCCAAAACCGGTAGCGACGTGTAAAAAAGGTTGTAGACCGAAATGTACATCGGGTCGAAAACGGTCTGAAAAGATGAACACTATTACTCTCAAATTTACAGAAACCGTCATAGTAAAAAACGCTGGAAATCATGTCAGTTTGTTGAGAATTCATCGGAAACCGGAACTCGACCGCGGAGCAAGCGCTCGAACGCGAGAACATCGGCGTCATATTCGCCTTATACTCATCACGTGAAAAAGGATGAATGGATTTACATTATTTGCGCTTCATTTACGCACACAAAAATAAGTATGGGTGTGACACAAAGAAGTAGCCAGAAATTTCGTTCGGGGGAGGCTAAGGTGATTTTTACTCGAAAATTGTTTTACTCGAAAAATGTTTTGCGATCTAGATTTTCGCAACAACTCACCTGTGCGCTGAAGCCGCAGAAGAAGGCGAACCAGATGTGGCATAACGTGAACGCGAAGTTCTTGTAGAAAAAGTACCTAAGGAATTTGGACATTCTGTAGTAGGACCATCTGCCGTGGACTAAGAGGAGCCTTTCGAGGAATTTGAACTGCCCGATGGAATAGTCCGAGGAGAGCACCGCTTGCAAACCTTCCTGTCCGCTGATGCCGACTCCGACATGGGCAGCTCTGATCATTGAGACGTCATTGGCGCCGTCGCCGATCGCTAAAGTCACTGCTCCTTTGCTTTTTTTTACCAACTCTACCACCATCGCTTTTTGCAACGGCGTCACGCGACAGCAAATCACGGATTTACCTGAAAAGTAAAAAAAATGTGTTCATTATGGGACATGTGTGGAAGTGGAAAAAAAATTCAGAAGTTTCAAGATTAATAGGAAATTTTGAGAATTCCGAAAACTTTGAAGACTGGAAATTATTAAAATTTAGAGAATTTTGAAAATGTTAGCAATTTGAATAATTTTCAGAATTATAAAAATATTATGGACTGTAACGATTTCAACAATGTCAAGAGTTTAGGAAATTTCTAAGAATTATGGAATCCGAAAAAATTTAGTGAATTTTAATAAATTATGGAGTTAAAAAATTTTTGGAATTGAAAAAAATGAGTGGATTAAAAATTTTGGGAATTAAAAAAATTCAGTAATTCTTAAAAATTGTATTAGTTTCTAAAAATTTTAAGAATTTGGAAGATTTGACAACTTAGGAAGTTTGGGAATTATGAGAATCTTGAAAAAATCAAAATTTTCGAAAATTTTAAAAATTTTAAGACCTTAGGAAGTTTGGGATTTCTGAAAATTTCGAAAAATAATTTTGAGTTACAAAAATTTTATAAATTTCAAAAATTATAGGTAACCAATAAAAAAAATTTAATACTTAGAATTGAAAAATTTAAACAGACTGGTGAATTTTGAAAATTATTGAATTCAAAAAATTAAGTAAATTTTGAGAATTTTGAAAATTTTGAGATTGCTGAAAATTTCAAGAACTTCAGAAGTTCGGGAATTATGAAAATTTCGATAATTTACATAATTTCGACAGTTACAAACATTTTGAGAACCTAACAAGTTTGGTAATTGGACTCATAGAATTATTATACGAATTTTGAAAATGTTCAACATTTTGAATATTCTGAAAACTGAAAATTTTGAAAGTTCAAAAAATGTTATAAATATCGAAAATGTTAGAAATGATGAGAATTTCACCCATTGGAGAAATGATAAAAAATTTATAAATTTATAGAACTTCTCAAATTTTCAACATTTTGTAAATTTTTAGATATTTTTGTGAATTTGCAAAATTCGGTAAGGTTGGAAAATTATTGTGAAGTTGTAAACTTCTGAAAAATTTGAAATTTTGATAAACTCCAGAAAAAATTATATTTTCGAAACTCCAAAAATCGAATAAAATTAGAAAAATTTATAAAATCCGAAAAAACGTGTGAATATGTCAAATTTTGAAAATTTGTATTTATATCATAATTTCTTCCAGATTTTCAACATTTTCTATCTCTACAACATGTACAAAAAATGTCTAGAGACCTTACAAAAAGTTTATCAATTTTAAAAATGCCAGTAATTTTCAAAATCACGTCGCAATTTCGCACAAATTCCACAATCTCCAAAAATTTTAAACGTCTTCTTAAAATTATTTTCGCTCGCTCACGAACCCTCTTAATTTTACCCCCTATACAACTTCGTACATAAAATGTTCCCCTTTCCCTACGTCCAAAACCTGTCCACATAGACATAATATTCGCGAAACTCACAATCACTGGTGACATCCACAAAAAGCTGCTCCATTTGCGGATGAAGCGCGTGTACCAAAGAGTGGCCATTGATGACGAGCGCGTATCCCGACGACTGATCCGCGTCGATGTTGTCTTCCGCCCTAGGGTTGTAATCGGTATCGCTAAAACGTTAAAACAAGATTAATTCCATTCCACAAGTTTCCCAAACGTGATTCGATTGCTTCTTATATTCTCCAACTTAACCGAAAACATATGGATCGTGATAAGCGTACATATAAGAAGTAATAACAAGCAGGCAGAAAGAGAAGGAGTGAGTACCAAGCTCCAAAACGACATAGAAATCCGCGCGATCATGAAATGAAACGAAAAATTCCAATTCTATTCTACTTTTCTACATGTAGTAATATTTTCTACGAGTTCTATCAGGTTCGATGTGGGGAATGCGATTTACCCGGGGTTAAATACGTACAGTCATCCAAATGATTGAATTCCCTAGTGATTGTAGTTTTTATAAAAACAGGCAAAATTTTTATAGAATCAGTGAATTATTTATAAAAATTCGTTGTTTTATAAGGTCGATTTTAGAAAAGTTATATACAATTTTCGATTTTTATGAAGTGGTTTTATAAAAACTGTAGAAAAAAATTTTTTTTTCATAAAATCTGTCAAAATTTTAATAGAATTTATGTTTTTTTATGAAAACAATTGAAAGCCTCCAAATTTTCTTATAAAACCTTTATTTTTATGAAACCTTCGCGAGTTGTATAAAAAGTTTCATATTTTTATGGAAAAAATTTCCTGATATAAGGAACTTCTCTTATAGTAATATTAGATACGTTTTTATTACACAAGGGAATAGAAAATCATGTTCGTAACGTTTTTTAGCAACTACAGAACGTAAAAACATATGATTTTATAGGATTTGAAATGTTTTCAACTCAAATTGAAAATAAGCATCCAAATTGCCATAGATTTGATGGACAAGAAAGTTGACTATCGGATTTCTGATGCAAAGGTCGCAAGTTGAAATCCCGCTGCTTCGAAAAAATTTTTAATTTCTTTCGAAACGAAATTTAAGCTAGAGCCTTTATAAACTGATAAAAAATGGTATATACATTAGCAAAATAATCCAAAAAAGGTTAAACAATTTTTTGCATATTTTTAAAAATGTCGAAAAAAATTTTCATAAGAAAAAATTTTTTTTTATAAAAATTTTATAAATCCACTCTATAAAAAATACAAATTTTATAAAACTTTTATAAAACCGACCTTACAAACATTTTTATGAAGAATTTTTATAAGGTTTTTATGAAAACTAGAATCACTAGGGTTGGTATTTGAAGTTTGAAACATCCCAGGAAATCTACTAAAAGCCGACTTTCAAAGTTCCATAGGTGTGAAAAATACAGGAGTTGACGAACTGGAGCAATTCCATAAAATGGAAAATTTCGTGATTTATGTACGAAATACAAATAATCTGATTTAAATAATTAACATGTATAAAAAAAAGACTGCCTCGAATTCGATGGTAAGTAATCATTCACTCAACAATATTTTTTAATGACCATGCTCGATGTCTTCGAATTCAAAAATATAATTAAAAATTGTCACTCCAGTTCCAAATTCGGAAGATTCGGGCAAAAAATAAAAAATACACAAAGGACCATAGATTCAAGCGTAATGAGACAAAAAATGTCGAATGTAGAGGGCCGAAATAATGCAGATCGACGTTACTCCGTCTCTTTCGTTCGCCTGACCTTTCCTTGTCCCACCTGAACGTGACGATGGAGAGGGTTGGCTTTTTTTTATGGTTCGCGGCCATTTTTATGGTTTCTAGATACCGTTGCATCTGCGTCTCGACGGCGTCGTACGTGAGAGCGTCCACGATAAACACGTCCGTCAAATCGTCAGTTAAGAGTTGACAGGAGTATCCAATGTTGATAGCCGTTTCTATTAACGAAATATCATAGAAACTTTAATAAAGCGTGCTGAACATTTCAAGTTTTGCGAACATTTTTTTTAAACCAAATAATGAAAAATTTGTCAGATAAGTAAATGTCTAAAAGCAGCACTTTCCCGAAAAATGACTTGGCAAATTTTTTCTTCTTTTTGCCAAAATATGCCTTTTTTATGAAGATCACGAATTCGACTGCGGAAATCCGATTTTCAACCTGCAATTATTTAAAAAATGAAGAAACTGTGACGGCGCGTCCAATTTCGGACGAAAGCCAACTTCTTCAGGTTAGGTACGGCACTCTAGTGACTTGTTATACCATTAAAAATGATCATCTTTCAAAAATTAACAAAATGAATCACTAACGGGTTACTAAAGTGCCGCACCTAACCCGAAGAAGTTGGGTATATATTCAATGTATGGTCGAAAATTGTTAATAACTAATAATATTATCAAAAAATCAGCCCTCGCGTGATCTTCATAAAAAAAGCATAAGTAATATCATTCACTTTAGCGAACAGTCGGAAAAATGGGTCTAAAAAGAGAATAAAAATGGAAAATGGGTGTTTTTGATAGGTGAGTTCGTAAATAAAAGGTGCATGGCAAAATCCGGCGTCGGAAAGCGAAAATTTTGCGTCAACATCGTTAAAAACTCAAAAAAATGTTGCAAAAAGTGAGTATTTTCAGAAGCAAGGTGCGGTCCTTTAGAAACTTGTGTTTTTTTCACGAAATTTTACTTTTGATAATTTTCTAAAGAACCGCACCTAACCTTTGAGAAAGTTGCGTGCGTGATAAATATTTTGAATGTTCAATCGCGAAACCAAGAACAACGTAACCTTACTTTTCACTCACTTTTTTTATTTATTATCAACAAAAAACACCTCTATTTTGCCACGCGCCGTTTATTCCCTAGTGATTCTAGTTTGTAGAAAAAACCTTACACACAATTTTTAAAACATTTTTTATAAGGTCAGTTTTATAAAAGATTTATGAATTTTGCATTTTTTATACAAACAGCGAAGTTTTTATAAAAATAAAGGTTTTATAAAAAAATGTGGAAGCTTTCAATTGTTTTTATGAACAAACAGATGAATTGTAAAAAAATGTTGACAGATTTTACGAAAATTTTTTTTCATAGTTTTTATAAAACCCCTTTATAAAAATCGAAAATTGTATAGAACTTCCATAAAATCGACCTTATAAAAAGAAAATTTTTATAAATAATTCGCTGACTTCATAAAAATTTAGCCTGTTTTTACAAAAACTACAATCACTAGGTTAACAACCTCACCTATCAAAAACACTCATTTCGACATTTTCGTTCGCCAAAATGACCATTAACCTACCCAAACCCCAACCCACCTTGCTTATCCCCCGTAAGCACCCAAATCTTGATCCCAGCCAACGCAAGATTCGCGATACTCTGAGGAACCCCATCCTGAAGTTTGTCCTCGATAGCCGTAGCTCCCAAAAGCGTCATATCTTTCTCCAGTTCCTCATAAATAGCATTCAGTTTATCGTCTTTATTTTCATGACTTATCACCGCGGCTTGATGCCTCAGTTTCCAGTCGTTGAAAAACGCTTCGTCCAGCTCCCGCATGGAGCAGCAAAGCGTCCTCAAACCTTCGCCGGCGAACCTGTTCAGGTGTTCCTGAGTCTTCATCATGCTGTCTTCGCTGCCCTTCCTCAGCCTCTCGTAGATGACGTTGTCCGCGCCTTTGCAGTACAGCCGGATCATCCCTTCGCGGCGCAAAATCACGGACATTCTCTTGCGCACGTTGTTGAAGTCCAAGATGCAGAGAAGCTCGTGAATTTCGCGTTTCCCCATGACGTCGATGGTGATACTGTTCGGGGCGCGTTCCCGGAACACGAAGCCGAAGTTTCGCGCCGCGGAGACCAGGGCAGCCTCGTCCGGAGACTGCGCTTGATACTCGAGCCTGCCGTTGCGCTCGTCGGGCATCACCGTGTGGCACAGCGCCAGGAGACGAAAAAAACTGTGCACGTCCTCGTTGTTCCTTCTCACGGCTTCCAGCAGCGCCACGTCGTAGAAACGGAATTCCGGTTCGTAGTCCTTGTTGAAGGAGAAATCGATCGGGGGATTCGTCTGGAAAATTTCGAGTTTTGGGACGATTTTCGGGGACGAGTGGAGAATTTTCGGACTTCGGAACAATGAAGCGAGTAAGTTTGTATAGTCGGGAAAATTGTTAGAGAAGCAAAAAGTTATGTAAAGTTTTTGGAATTATGGTTTTTATGAATATATTGAGAATTTTAGAACTTTTGGAAATGTTGAGAATTTTTGAGCATTTTCAGGTTCGAGTATGGATATTTTGATTATTATAAAATTTCAAGAATGTTGACAATTTGGGACTTCGTAAGAATTTTGAAAATGTTTGAAAGTTTGAGGATTTTCAAGTTTTTTGAGATTTCAGTACCTCCAAATTTTGAAATTTCGAATTTTAGAATTTCTCAGAATGCAATCAATTCTAAAAATTTGAATAATTTCATATTTTACCGTAATTTCGAAAATTTTACAAACCTCCACAATTTTGGACATTTTAAATATTTCAAAAGATTCGCCCTAGTGATTGCAGTTTTTATAAAAACAGGCAGAATTGTTACAAAATCAGTGAATTATTTATGAAAATTCGTTTTTTTTGTGAGGTCGATTTTATAAACGTTATATAAAATTTTCGATTTTTATAGAGTGGTTGATTGTTGATTGTTAGTAAAAACATATGATTTTATAGGATTTGAAAATTCTTCGACTCAAATTGAAAATGAGCATCCAAATTGACATAGATTTGATGGACAAGAAAGTTGACTATCAGATTTTTGATGCAAAGGTCGCAAGTTGAAATCCCGCTGCTTCCAAACAATTTTTGAATTTCTTTCGAAACGAAATTCGAGCTAGAGCCTCATAAACTGATAAAAATGGTATATACATTAGCAAAATGACCCAAAAAAGGTTGGAAAAATTTTTGCAATTTTTAAAAATGTTGAAAAACAATTTTTATAGAAAAAAATTTTTTTATAACAATTTTATAAAACCACTTTATAAAAAATGCAAATTTCATAAAACCTCCATAAAACCGACCTCATAATAATTTTTATAAAAACTAGAATCACTAGGGTGGAAATTTCCTACATTTTTAAAATCCTAAAATTCCAACAATTCCAAAAAATTATAAAAATCTGATAATTCCAAAACATTCGTAAGTACGTCAAAATTCGAATACTCAAACACTTCCACAAATTGAATTCTTTTGTAAAATATGAGAATTTTCAATACTTCATCATAATTTCAAAAATTTTCACAATTCGCAAATTTTCGAATACCCTCTTAAAATTCTATTCCACTCGCTCGCTCCCAAAAATTTCACATTGTACCCCCTACACAACTTCTTACACAAAATATTGTACTTCAAACAAAAATTTCCTTGCACACTCCCAAACTCACCAAAGAAATATAAAACCCCCGATTCAAACTCTCATCATCCCGAGAAGTCGGAAAATTCTCAACCCATCGTCAAAACTTCGAGCTTCTCATCAAACTCTCATTCGCACCGACCAAAAGCATGTTTTTTCTCCCCCCGACACAAAAAGCGTAAGATAAGCGCTACAAAAAAACTAATCGGACGCAAACAGTGTAAAGCATGCGTACTGAGTTTCTGGGCTCGAAATTGTTGTTGGCGCCGTGTTCGGGCGTGGAACTCGCCATCCGATCGGTCTGGTCCAAAAGACTCGCGTTCGGGGTGTTATGCTCGTCGCCGTTTTTCCAGCGCACGCTTCTCGGCGACTGCGCGACCGTGACTCTCTACATGCGGCATACACATGCTGAGTAATGTGCACAGAGAGATAAGCGCGACGAAAATAAGGGCTTTGGCAACGTTTTCGGTGTTCAAGGACGAATTTTACGTACGTCACAATTAACGAACAAAAATATAAATAAATAAACAAATAATGTCTCAAGTCATACCTTTCCCCTTCCCTAAAGCCACAAAAAACCCATAACCACCTTAAAAAGTACTGAAACCACCATAAAAGACGAATACAATTTTTGAACGTCACAAAACATAAACTTTCTCCTTATACATACCCTACAAAATTACATTTAAAAAAGAAACAATTTTTGCTTTTGCACCATCAATGTGACACAAATTCACAACAACCAATTTGTGAACGTTGTTCACAATCAAGTATTCTTTCTATGAATTCGTTGCCTGAAAAGCGTGTACATCGAGATAAGCCTTGCCAAATCCGACACGAAGAAACATGTACAAATTTTTTTTTTTCAATCATTAAAAATTTCTAAAATTAATATCAATAATACATAAAAATTAATATATAAAAAAGTAAACCTCCAATAAGAATAATATTTCCTCTTCACGAAAATTTTACATATCTCTCAATAATGATAATTATAATGATGATGATGATAATAATAATAATAATAATAATAATAATAATAATAATTTTTTCATATCCATCCAAGTGGAAATCCGCCATGTTTCTTCATGCCCTTGATCCCAGCGAAAGACTTGACGTCAAAATACTGACCTCGCTGAGGTCGACGACCTCGCCGGTGGCTACGTCGACGATGTCGCCGTAGCATCTGCCGGCGACGCTGCACTTGTTGAAGGTCATGATGTTCTGGGTGAGGGTGCCGGTTTTGTCGGAGAAGATGTACTGGATCTGGCCGAGTTCCTCATTGAGGGTCGTGGTCCTGGCCTTGGCGTGGGTCTGGGACGGCGCGTGGTACATCTCCTCGTCCCAATTTATGAGGAACGACTGTATGAAGCGTATTACCTCGACGCTGACGTAGAGGCTTATGGGCACGACCGTGTTGAGGACGATCGCGTAGGAAAAGAAGACTAGGAACGCGATGACGGTGGCGCCGGCGTAGGGCTCTTGGGGCACGAGCGTGTCCCAGGGCAGATACACCTGGAAAAATTGAGGAAATTGAACATTTTTCCCTTATAAAGAATTTACAACCAAACTGGTTTCTAGTGAGTGTAGTTTTTATAAAAACGGGCAAAATTTTTATACAATCAGTGAATTATTTATAAAAATTCGTTTTTTTATGAGGTCGATTTTATGAAAGTTGTATAATATTTTCGATTTTTATGAAGTGGTTTTATAAGAACTTTATGGAAAAAATTTTTTTATAAAATCGGTCAGAATTTTCATACAATTTATTTGTTTGTTTATGAAAACAATTGAAAGCCTCCAAATTTTCTTATAAAACCTTTATTTTTATGAAAACTTCGTGATTTTTATAAAAAGTTTCATATTTTTATAAGTAAAACTTTCTTGATATTAGGAATTTTTCTTATAGTAATATTTGATAAGTTTTTATTACACAAGGGAATAAAAAATCATGTTCGTAACGTTTTTTAGCAATTTTGAAACGTAAAAACATACGATTTTATAGGATTTGAAAATTCTTCAACTCAAATTGAAAATGAGCATCCAAATTGACATAGATTTGATGGACAAGAAAGTTGACTATCGAACTTCTGATGCAAAGGTCGCAAGTTCAAATCCCGCTGCCTCTAAAAAATTTTCAAATTTCTTTCGAAACGAAATTTGAGCTGAAGCCTCATAAACTGATGAAAAATGGTATATACATTAGGAAAATGATCCAAAAAAGTTTATGAAAATTTTCGCATGTTTTTAAAAATGTTGAAGAAAAATTTTTATAGAAAAAATTTTTTTTTATAAAAATTGTGTATAATATTTTTTCTAAAAACAAGAATCACTAGGGGTTTTACAAATACAGATATCGTATCAAATTTGTACAATGTTTTAAATGCATGTACAGTTTAGAAAATCTACGGCATTTTCGCGAGATGAATTACATGGATTCCTTATTTTATGTTTAGAAAAAAGAAAATGGGAAAATTTTTTTTCATAACTGACCTGGAAGTAGCGGCCTATCATGCTCTCCCAGATGCCGCAGCCGACCATGCAGAAGAAGCACATGGAGAGCAAGAAGAACACTATACCGATGATGAGAATATTGAGTAGCCTATCTATGGAGGTACGTTTAAATTTGGTCTTCCCTGAGTTTTGCATCAGCTTAGTGTCTTTGCCAGCAAAGATCACCACCCCGTAGCACCATTGGGTATTCCTCAACACGCATCCCCGCAACAACAACTTGTCGTTGTCCAATAAATACCTTTAAAAATTATCAACCTCAATGAAATCTGACTTATTCAAGACTTACGAAAAATTCCGAAATAACATCATGAAAATCGAAACATAAAACAACTTCTGAAACAAGAAAAAAACGTTTAGAATACCTACTTTGGCTCGATTTTTCTGAGCTTAAAAACATCGGAACTTGAAAAAATTCGTAAGTTGACAACTTTCCTTAAATTTCTCATCAATCCCGGAATTCTCGGAAATTTTTATAATTTCAACATTTGAAAACTTTCAAAATTTATAACATTTTTTAAACTCCCTAAACTTGATAAGTTCAGGATTATTGAAAATTGCGAATTTCCAAAATTTTCGAAGTTAGAAAGTTTTAAAATTTCGTAAATTCCAGAACTTACCTTCGGGAATGCGAAATTTTTTAAAATTTTAAGATTCACGCAAATTCGTTAGAACTTGAAAAATGCAAAATTTATACAATTTTTGAAATTTCGAGGCTTAAAAATTTCGAAACATTCGAAAAATCAGGCTTAAAAATTTCTAAAAACATTCTGAACTTTCAAAATCTCAAAACTTCAGAACTTTATAATTCCTGAAAATTGTAGAACTTCGAAAATTTCTTAAGTCACGAAAGTTCCAATACTTTCAAAATTTTGAAGCTAATTAAATTACTTTATTAACCTATTCAATTTTGAAAAAAATTATAAAATTTTATTGATATTTCATTTAATAAACTATTCAATTTTAAAAACTTTGAAATTTTCTGAATTCTGAAGACTCTAAAAATTACAGAACTTCAAACTTCAGAATTCTTTAGAACTATACGAAATTTCTGAATTCTACTGTATTTAGAAACGAGTTCAGAATATATATTTTTATTCTGGATTCATTTCTACATTCATTTGGAAGAAGATTAGAGAAGACGAAATTTACAATTTGCATAATTTTTCACAATTTACAATTTAAATAAAATTACAATTTTTTTATTTAAATTTCAAATTTAAGTTTAAAAAATGCTCCGTAAAATTTATATATTTTGAAATTGTAAAAAATATCGAAAAATTAAGAAAAAAATTATTCAGAATTTTGAAAATATACGCAATTAAAAAATATATTTGTATCAACTGAAAAATAGATAAGAATTGAGATAAAATAACTCAGAATCGTAGAGAAATTCCAACAAATAGAAAACAAAGAATTCTGAATCTAGAATTTAAAAATTTGCCAAATTCCGAAAAAATCGATTTCTCACAATTTCTCCACAAACTTGATTCACGAAAGGAATTCTCAGGCTACATAAAACTATACAAAATTCTGCGAAATTCTCAAAAGCTCTAAAATTCCCAAACTTCAAAACTTATATTCCTCAAAAATTCCAGAACTTCGAAAATTTACAAACCTACAAAAGTCCCAATACTTCCAAAATTCCGAAAATCCACGACCTTAAAACTCCAAAATGCTTTCAATCGTCAAAATCCCAAAATTTAAAAAATTTCGAAACATCTAGGCTCCAAAAATCCAAAAATCTCCAAAACTTTCAAAATATCCAAAACTCGAAAAATTTTCAAATTTCACCCCAAGAACACCAAAAACCCAAACAAATTCCAAAATTTCCCTCACTTTTCCCCTTTCCACGACAGAATGCCATCGAATTTGTTCAGCAAATTATTCGGCGGCTCGCAAATAATTTCCCCGTCGAATCTGCCCACCAATTCGTGATTATCCATCATCTCCGATGTTTCTATCAAGCACTGGCGACACTTCAAATTAGTTTCCCTGGAAAAACAAAGAGCTAAAACGATCTGCGAAATTGCGCCTCGAGTATTTCTATTGAAATCCCCCATTGCTAAAACGAGGTATTCAAATTCCATGCAAATTCGACGCTATAACAGGCGACGGAAAAGCTTTCGAGTCGGACTGTACGTCGTAAAGATCCTTAGAAGTTTGCGCAATGCACACACGTGGACGTACCCATCTAACTCGGCGGTCTCGATATAGCAAAGACCATTGGGCTCGCTCGTCGTTAATAAAAGAACGTCGGCCGCGACGAATTGGTCGTTTTCCATTCTGATAACGTCGCCGACTTGCACCTGAGACCATTTTTCGTCCCGCAAACTCGTGCCCCGCAACATTTGCGATTTTCTGTTGTTCACCTGCGAGTCGCTGCTATGTCGTTGCTGCGGAGAGTAAAATTTCGGACATTTTCAGAATCCTGAACATTTTGATGAATTCGAAAAATCATCAAAATCTGATGATATAAAGTTCAGCAATTTCGGAAATTTTAGCGTCTTTCTAAATTTATATCAGTGCGAAAATTGTAGTTATTTTGCTATCTTGAGTAACGTTTAATAGTTCCCCATAATTTCGGAATTTTTTGAGATTTCAAAATTTTGGAACATTTTACAGATTTTGGGAATTTTGAAAATTGTGAAAATTCTGAACATTTCGAATAACTCGAAAATTTTAAGAATATCCAAAATTTTTAGAATCTTGAATAATTCCATCAATATGAAAACAATTCCGAAATTCGGATGATTCCGAAACATTTGTGGATATGTCAAAATGGGAAAATTTTGAATATCAGTAATTTTCAAATCTTCAATAATCTTGAATGTTTTCTCATAATTTTTGAACTTTTCAAACTTATAAAAATAGCTGAACATTATAAGTATTCGGAAAACTGATAATTTTTCAAATTTTAACAATTTTGGAAATTCGGAACATTTCAAGGAATTCGAACATTTTGAAATTTTGAAAAACCTTGAAAATTTCCAACATTTTTAAAATTCTACATAATTTTAACAATTTAAAAAACGTTCAAAATTCCGATAGTCCAAAAACATTCGTAAATATGTTAAAATTTCGAAATTTCGAAAATTTCAGCGTTTTAAAAAATATAATCAATTCCGAAAATTTTCGCAGTTAGAAATCTTCACAGATCTTGAATATTTTGTCAATACTTTGAAAATATTCAGAATTCCAAAAATTTCTGAACATTTTAAGATTGGGAATTTCGAAAATTTTGGAGAATTCTCAACATTCTAAAGAATTCGAAATTTTCGAAAATCTTCAGAACTTTAAAAATTTGTATGATTCCGAAAGTTTTGGCAATTCCGAACATTTTTAGAATCTTCAATAATTTCAACAATTAAAAAAATTATAATATTCTGATGATTCCAAAACATTTGTAAATATTTTAAAATTCGTAAATTCCGAAAATTTCAGCATCATAGCAACTTCAATCCATTACGAAAATTGTAGTAATTTTAAAAATTTGCATCATGTTGAAAATTTCGTAAATTTCAAGGATCTCGAATATTTCGATAAATTTGGAAATTTCGGAAACTGAAAATCTCAAAATTCCGAGATAGAAAAAATATGGAAAATAACCAGTGAAAATATTCACTATATAATTAATCCATCTTCGATTCAGAATGAATTTACTGAAAATTGTGACACGTGATAGCTTTATATTCGGAGATCCCCAAGTATAAAAACATGCGAACGCGGAAAAAAATGCACTTTTCAATGAACGTTCCAGAATTAACAACACGCCCCC
>JAPYZK010000371.1:0-28862 GCA_030522785.1 Platygaster equestris
TTATACACAAAAATTGTTGAAAAATTGAAAGTTATATAAAATTTCGAAATTACATAACTTTAAAATACTGTGAAACTTTAAAATTCTTGAAAATTCGTCAAAACTTCAGAAACCCAAAAACTTCAAAAATTTCGAAACTTACAACCTTCAAAATGTCAAAATTGCGAAATTTCTCATATTTAAATCTTCGCATTGTTTCAGAACTTGTAAATCCTTAGAAATGCTTGAAATTTCAATATCCCAAAACTGTTACAAACCACGTGTAAGGGGGGTGGAGGGGGAATTTTTATCTCTGCCATGGCCGCCATTTTTACTATTGATTTTTACAATTGATACCTTACTGAATTAGATTAATGAACTTCATACCTTACTAGCAATACATTTTCCTGCATAATACAGGGAGAATATTCACTCTGATGAAATAGTACATCATCTTTAGTCGTGAAATTCGATATGAGTCCATTCCACCTTCAGTACTTTTACTGGTTAGAATTCACTCTTGCGGTTTTTTTTTTTTTTTATTTGCAAAGAATTTGAATATGATGGAACTATATTTTCACTAACTATAATTTTCTTTCATAATTTATTCCTTTCCTATAGTATACTAGATAACGAATTTTTCAGTAATAATCTTGTTGGTCGGGGGTTGAAAAATAATTCAAAATGTATAGCTCCAAAGTAGGACTTCTACATGATGTAAAATTTGTATATTAAGTATAATTGAAATCAGGATAACTCGTTTCAACTTTCTAATCATACATTTCCATAAAGTTTCGTCTTAATTGTCGGTGCTGGTGGGTCAATAATACAAAGAATCTTTTAACCTGAAATAAGCAGCGCAAAGGGTAAGACAAAGAGACATTCGAAAGCATTGACGTTCGCTCTTGGCCCACATTATTCGGCATAAAAGACACGGTCCTTTTTCCTGTCGCTCTATGTGCTCGAGCAAGTACGGAAAAAAGCAAACTACGCGACTGCAGCTCTGTGCATAAATTTTTACCCGTCAAAACGGCTATTACTACACTAGTGCACTTTCTAAGATGTTTGAATACATCGCGATTCTTGGATTCTTGGTAATACACATCATTCATGTACCTAGGATATAAAATTGTGACGAGTGCGAGGGTTACTTTCCGAGGCGAAACCGAGGACTGTAATTGCACGTGTCCAAACCAATTTTATATCAACGGTGTACAAAAAAAATGTATATATCTTCACATAATTTCACTTAAGAAAACGGAAGCTGTAAAACCGAAATTCGTCTTGAAAAAACTGAATTTGTTTTATTCATAGTATATGTTTGAGATCTCCTTTTTTTCCCTATGAACTTTTGCTAATCAGAATTCAACTTTGGACCTTCGCCCTTTTCGCTCAAGGCAACTGAGATTTTCCGAACAGCATGGAAATCTTGGATAATTTTTTCGTCCATATCTAATTCTGCATCCTAAAATAAAAAAAGATCATGATTTATCACCGATACTCATTTTAAAACAAGCATAAACTGTAATGCAGTGTCTCGAACTTTTTCCTCCTTTTCCTCAAAGGCCAATGAAGATCTTTCCAAATGAGCCGAACTCTTTTGAACATCTTTCAGCAACTTAGACTCGGTTTCCTGAAATATTTTGTTTTTGTTCTTCACGATGTTCCGTAATTTTCGCGCTTTTTCAATTGCCTCTCGTTTCATGCCGATAATTGGTTTGATGTGTGCTTCGATTTCTTCTTCATTCGAATATTCTTTACCGAAAATATCTCTTTGCAGACGCAGTATCTCTTTTTGAGTCCACATCAATTTTTCACTCGTGCTGTGTTGCTCGGACCGCTGACTCTTCAAAAATTCAGTAGAGTTAGAATAATTTATCTCGTTTGGGACGTTGTCTTTATTGACGTACAATTATCGATCTTCGCTTCATGAGCTGAGGAGAACGTGACATGCTTTTCGAAGTCATTTGAGGTTCGTTGTCTCCCCAGTACTGGGGATCAATGATCTCGTTTTTACTGATTCCAAAATTTTTTACCTGTGGAGACGATTTTTTTAGAAACAAGAAATCGGTGCTTGGGGTGATCTTTTTTCGTGTTTACTGTATTGATTTCGCGATCCAAGAATTCATGCATGAATTCATCATTCGCGGGATCTCGAGTCGTGAATTTGTCGGGGGGAAAATAAATCCTCATAGAGCCGTTGTAATCGCAAAATGCGATGCGTCGAGGATTCGAGGGTAAGTCGTGCGTGTATATCCCTGTTATTATCCGACCCGACAAACTTTGCGCGTAACATAAGTCGTGACTTTTGATGGCGAAATCCCAAATTTCTATCGTACCGTCAGCGCGTGCCAGAATTAAAACGGACGACCGGTTAGGTTCCCAGCTGCACGATGTGTACCTGCAATATCCATTAAATTGGTCAACACCTGTAAACTTTTTATAACTTTATCGAATTTTAGAGTACATTTTTCCGAAGGGACTGGAGTTGGAACCGGAACCGAAACTAGGTGAAATGTCATGCTTAATCAGGGTGGAAAAAAAGGTTTTAAAAACTGTCGTAGTGCATTATTTTATTTATTTTGGAAACAGGGGCGGGGGCGGAGGGGGGTTTAGGGGTGAAAATCCCGCCCGAAATTTTATAAAAATTGATTGTTTTTGTGAGTGGAATGAGTAGAAATCTAGAAATAGAAAAAAATGTGTGCTTTTGATTCTATATTTCAAACGTCGAAATTTTTGTAAAATTATATTTAAGTTTGAAAAATTGTAAATTTGAAAATTACAATTTTTGACAACATTTTGGAAATTTTCAATAGACAAAACTTGCAAAAATTATGAAAATTTTGAAAGTTTATAGTTTTGACATTTTTTATAATTCTAGGAATTTCGTCAATTTTCTGCAGTTCAAGTAATTTAAAAAAAAACAAAAATTCCGGGAGATTTCAAAAATTCTGAAGATTATGGAAGGTTAGAAAGTCTCGAAAAGTTATAAAACTTTTTTAGTTTGGAAAAACTTGTGAGTATGTCAATGTTAGAAAATACAGAAACTCCAACAGTTTAAGTGATTTCAAAAATTATAGAATTGAATAATATCAATATAGTATCAATAATAAATATAGTAATAGTGATATAGTAATAATAGTAATAATAATAAGAATATTATAGTAGTAATAAATATAGTAATAATAATATAATAGTAATAATAGTAATAATATATAATATAACTAATATAGTAATGATAGTATCAATAATCAATATAGTATCAATAATTTTAAAAATTTTAGGAATTCCACAAACTGCGAATTTGAAAGATTTCGCGAATTATTGAAATTTACGAAACTTTAGAAATTTACGAAGCATCTGAGAATCCTGAAAAATCGGAGCATTCCGAAAATGTTTAGAACTTGTACAATTCTTTAAAGTCCAAAAATGCCAAAAATTATAAAAATTACGAAACTTCAGATGATGCCGAATATTTTCAGAATTTCAAACATTTCGTATATATTCAAACGTTTGAGTGTTACAAAACAATCGAAAATTCCGAAAATTTTCCCATATTCTAGAAGTTTCGAGAACGTTGCAAATTTTAAAAATTATGTGAATGTATCAAAAATTTTAGAAATTTCGAAACTTACGAGGATTTCAAATATTTCAGAAATTTCAGTAATTGCGAAAATTTTAAAAATTCTAAAAATTTCGAAGATTGAAGATTTAAAACTTCTAAATTTAAAAAATATTACAAACATTATTTTTAACCCCCCCCCCCCCCCCCTCAAGTTTCTTCTGCGTTCGCCCCTGTTTGAGACTGACTGAAAATGCGTAATTGATGAGAAGCATTTTCATTCCCCGTTCGAATTTGAACTTTTTCCGTGGTTGATGATAACAACCAAATAAGTCGAAATCTCTACCAGTCTTCGCGTCTCCACAATAAAATTTAAGGGATTGCAATCGTCTGAGTGAATTATATCCGTCAAGATTCATAATTTTTTCATTGGCCGTCAAAGTGGAACGAATTCATGCTCTATTTCAGTACCTCTCCCCGATAATATCACATTTCCGTGACTCTAAATTCGATTCTTGGATACCCCGCAGGGGACTGAAACTTCATTAAACTTCACAATGGCTTAGTGGCAAATCGGTTAAGAAACTTTTTCGAGCATCGCTCGTCGCGTATACCACCCGCAATTAATTTCTCTGAGAGCTTGAGATAGTTGACGTAAGACGAGTGGCGATGTACCATAGTCTAGAAGTTCTGTGAATGATTGGTTGATCAGAATCCTCGCGCCAAATCGCGTAAGTTTTGCCGCCAATTGTGGCGACAACGTCGCTCAGATACTTGGACCTGATGCAATGAGTTACGGCGCCGTCGTGGATCTTCGTCCTCCACACCCATTTGCAACGTTCCTTATTCACTATTTCCTCTGTGGTAAAGTCTAACCCGTCCCAAGCGATTTGCCCGAAGTTCCCACATCCCGTGCCTATCAGGATTTTCGCCTCGAACTCCTGTTTTGGTTTCTCCGCAACAGCTTCGTAATAGTTCTGTCTTCCTGAATCAATATGGATGATGTGAATGAAAGACTGTCATAGTAACTCTGATCCTTGAATGGATGGATGAAATTCTTTTGAGAATTTTTAGAACCCGGATTTTTTACTATTTGAACAGCTGAAAAAGTAGTTTTTAATTTTTGATTCTTTAATATTCACGTAGTAGTAGAATTAGGGGCGAATGCAGAAAAAATTTCAGGGAGGGGTTTTCAAAAAAAATGTCTTCACTATTTTTTGAATTACAAAGTTTTGAATCGTCAATCTTCAAAATTTCTGGACTTTTTGAAATTTTAGCAATTTCCCAAATTTGTGAAATATTCAAAATTCTCGTAATGTTCAGAATTTTTGAAATTTTTGATAAATTCTCGTAATTTTGGAATTTTCCAACGTTCTCGAAATTTCTTGAATTTTTGAAAATTTTTGACATTTTCGGTTGTTTTATTACATTAAAACGTTTAAATATGTACGGAATGTTAGCAATTCTAAAAATATTCGAAATTCTCTGAATTTTAGTAATTTTCATACTTTTTGGCATTTTCAGAGTTTACAAAATTGTACAATTTCTTAAATTTTGTGAAATGCTCCGATTTTTCAGAATTCTCAGATGCTTTGTAAAATTCTAAAGTTCTATAAATGTCAATAATTAGCGAAATTTTCAAAATTCGCAAAGTTTTTGAAATTTCTAAAATTTGCAAAATCACTATCAGTTTTTAAATCGCTAAAATTGTAAGAATTTTTGAATTTTCAAATTTTGCTATATTCACAAGTTTTTCGGAATTACAAAAGTTTTATAATTTTTCGAGACTTTCTAACTTTCTTAATCTTCAAAATTTTCGAAAATTTCCGAAATTTCTGTTTTTGTCGAATTACTTGAACTTTTGAAAATTGACGAAATTTCTAGAATTGTAAAAAAATTTGAAAACTTTAAATTTTCAAAAATTAGACTATTCTCGGAAGTTTGAGACTATTCAAAATTTCCAAAATTTTGTCAAAAATTGTAATTTCAAAGTTTCTAATTTTCTAAATTTACGTATAATTTTACGGAAACTTGGAAGTTCAAAATATTAAATCTTTGAGATTTTGAAGCACGCATTTTTTCTATTTCTAAATTTCTATTCATTTTACTCACAAAAACGATCAACTTTCTTCGAATTTCGGGAGGGGTTTCAATCTTTACCCCCCCCCCCCCTCTCCCCGCCCTGCGTTCGCACCTGATTAGTATAACGACCAGATATTAAAGAGTTCTACAATTTCGAAAGATATTTGATATTGAAATTTATATTCCCGCCGTATCAGTAAGTGAAAAACCACTATTTGATCGTGAAATTCTACCAACTCGATTTATCAAAAATCACCGTCAACAAGTTTTCTGCGTATTTCTGGCTGATAAAAGCTCATCGCCGTAACTGATACCGGTCTCGTATTTTCAGCATTTTTCACGATGATAACGTAATCAGGTTTCAGGACCCCGTTGATCATTTTCAACGTGGGCGTAATCGAAGGACGCTTGTCGGAAATTTTCGATCGTTTGCGTTGTTGAACCCTCGTTTCGGCTTCCATTTGGGATCTTCAGACAAAAGTTTTTTTGTTTACCGGTGCCAAACCCAATTATCCGAAACTTTTCATTACCGGTACAAAGCTTCGCGATAAAGCGCGTTTTCAACAATGAAACCGCGGTTAGTCTCGAATAACGATTGAATTCGGTGATTGATATTTGCATTCGCCTTTGACTGTGTTTCGAAAATTGATGCGTGCCTGGCGGGTATGGCCGAGTTCGTACAGAAGAATTTTATTTGGGCGTTCAATGTAAACTAATGTTTTCATTGTTAAAGTGTTGTGGAATTATTGTAATGTTACGAAAAATTGTAGTTCGAAGTTTGATAACTGTCGAAGAGAAATTCGAGAGTTTGAAGAAGTTTAGAGTTGAACTTGAGCAGGGGGGAGGACAGAAAAAATTTTCGGGTGGGGTTTTCGAAGAGAATGTATCCGATATTTTTTGAATTTGAAATTTTGAATCGCCAAGTTTCTGGTATTGAAAGTGAATGTCTTATTTTTTCGGTTGCAATATTTTTCAATTTTACATAGTTTGAAGTCTTATGATTTTTGCATTTTAGAGTTACATGATTTCTATATTATTGATTATCGTTATTTTCTATATTTGATTTGATTTTAAATTCTGAATTCTGTTGAGCTTTGATAATTTATATTTCATTTGTAAAACTTTGGAGTTTGAAATTTTTAATGACAGAAATTTTGAATTACGACATTTATTATTATTACTATTATTTATATTATTTACGAAATCATTCATACTCATTATAATTACAAATTTCGTTTGCCGGAACCGTAATTTTACAATTTTTAATGTTCAATGTTACAGATTTGAAAATAAAATGAAATGTCTTATCTTGTCCGTATCACAATTTTTACTTTAGATTTTCATACGTCTAATATTTGGATTTTGGAGCATGTATCGTTGGAAATTTACAATAAGTTACTCGAATTTTGAATAAGTTTGTAATTCCTCATCTTTTATAATTTTGAATACAATCATTCAGTCATTTTCCTCAGATTACAGTTTTTGATTTTTCAATTTCGTAATTTCCATTCGTCAAGAATTTTAATTTTAAAGTTTCTAATTATCAAAATTGACATCAATATCATTTTATAAAGAACCGTAAGTTTGATGTATTAAATCTTTCAGATTTCAAAGCACACATTTCCTCCACATTCAAATTTCTCCTTACATTATTCACAAAAATAATCAGTTTTTTTCAAATTTTGGGAGCGGTGTCAACCCCTACCCCCCCCCCCCCCCCTTCGCGTTCGCCACTGAACTTGAAACACGAAATTTCAAAATCTCGAAAACTCAAAGTTGTACAATCTACGGTTCCTGAATTCTGCTCACATGTCAAAAAGAAATGACGTCCCCAAATTAAGTTATTAGCTGTAGTCACAATGATACTTGTTCAAAATTTTCCATATTTTTTCATCCTTTTCTCATGAAACTGAGACTCCACAACTTCCCACCCGATTTTAAGTACTCCCCATAAAAGTTAAAGACTCGGTAACAACCCGCCAATTACTTATTCCGGGGAAGCGGGGAAAAAAAATTAAACTCGTAAACTGGTTTGCGATACAATGTCCGATCAGAAAGGGGATATTGAATAAGGCGCCACGGCGTCATGAAAGAAGTCGGTTTTATGCAATCGAAAATCCCGAGGCAGGAGAGCGAGGCGCGGAGGATTGTCGCGGAATTGAGTTGAGGAAAAGTTTTATGGCCGCTTAGGACTTTTGAATAGTTTCTCTTGGCGTTGGAAATACAGTTACCGACTTCAAGTCCCAAAAGGCGACGGTGCCGTCCTGGCTCGATGTCACGAATTGCCAGGTTAATTCCTCCCTCGCCGTGTTCTCGGGGAGGCTGTTGACTCGGCCATTCTTATCGACCTTGTTGTACACCGGCATCCAGATAATTTCGGTTATGGCTCCCCCTTGACTGTGTCGCAAAGACGACATCGCCGTCGGTTTCACCACCGGCGGCCCCGCGCTTTCTTCACTCGAGCTCATCAAATTCTTCATCCTCGCTTCGTGTTTTGTCTTCGGGGACGGTGTTCCGAATTGCTCGATTTTTCCGGCCACGTCCCACACAGCGATCTGTACTTGAAAAACGTACAGTTCGTCGAGCGAGGGATGGGAGAAAATTCGTGTTTTCCATAAAACTTGATGATATTTTATAAAGTACGTGATGAATTTTGCCGTGGATTAAAAAAGTGATTTACGGATACTCTTAATTTTTATCATAATTTTGTGTTCACCTTATGAAGAAAAAATTGCCAATGCAAATTATAGAAGTTATTTTAAAATTGTACGAGGAATTCACAGAGTTTGATAAGGATCAGATTTACGAAGGTTTAGGGGTGGGCGATTATTGAAAAAAATATGTTATCGGTTACCATCGATTATGCAAAAAAAAATAATTATCCGAAAAACCATTTTCGATAGGTTGCTGAAATGAATGATGATTTTTCATCGCATATAAACTTTAACGATGGGACGTTGCGTCCTTTAATATCGAATGATGATTTATTAGCAATCTCGTCTTTATATTATAGTCATTAGTTGTTTTTACGACAGGATTTTTCATTCTGTTCTACAGCTGGGGTGATAAAATTTCTTTGTAAGCTTCTAAAACTGACTTGGCCATTTGAAAGTCCGCCGATGATAATGTTTGCGTCCAAGGGACAAACGGTGATTGTGGCAACTTCTTTGGGACATTCGAGGATTAGTTTAGGTTTCAAGCAATTTTCGGATGACCAAATCAATGCTCGATTATCATAGGCGTTTGTTTTCTTTACCTGTGAATGGAGAGAAAGTGGTCGTATCCGATTAAATAGCTTCGTTTTTTGATTATTATCAAAAACCATATCTATTTTGTACTTTTTTGAAATTAATTACGTTCGATTTTCGTTTCAAAAATTTTTTTGATGCGAAAAAAATTTGTGATTGAAAGTTGCGTATTATTTTTTAAAATCCAGTCTTGATTGCGCTCAACCAGGGGCGAAAGCAGAAAAAAATTTTGGGAGGGGTTTTCAGAGAAGATGTCTTTGATATTTTTAAAATTTCGAAATTTTGAACCACTAGTTTTCTAGTTTTAAAAGTGCATATATCTCCTATTTCGTCAGTCGCAATATTTTTCAATTTTACAAAGTTTGAAGTTGCATATATTAAATCCTTCAGAGTTTGAAGCATACATTTTATCCACATTGAAATTTTTTCTTACTTTATTCACAAAAACAATCAATTTTTTTCAATTTCAGCCGGGGTTTCAACCCCTACCTCCCCCCCCCCCTTTCATCCCTCTGCGTTCACCCCTGAGCTCAACCTTATTATTTGAACATGTCATACTTTGGGGCCGATGAGATTTTCACTTTTGCCATAGCTTGTATAAGCTGCTATAGCAACTCCAGGCCAAAAAGGGTGCCAGCAAAGGTAATTTATAACTTTGTCCTTGCATAATATTCCATCATAGTAACTCTCATGTTCCGTGTAAGCGACGGCCAGTGAAGAGACCGCATGAAGCTTAGACTGATCCAACATCGCGCTATCATTCGCGTTCCACAAATCCTGTTAATGAAAGCCTGTCTTTCAGTCGCAAATTATACTCTGAGATTTATTATAAGCTTGTTATTCCAAAGCGCACGTTATTATTCCGATAAAAATTCAATTAGTTGATGACTCGCGTAATTTACTTAATTATATGTTTTGGTTCAAATACGCAAAATATTTTTGGGACCTCTTTGAAGTGGAATTCATCCATTTTGAGCTCAGCTTTCTCGAGAAATCGTTGTAGCTCGGGAATGTTCGGTTCATGACGCTCAAAATATTGAGCGGAATATTGACTCGATTTATTAGTTTCGACGGTGCTCGTCGTTTGAGTTTGATTGTTTCGAGTAGGAAGAGTCGTCGATGTAGCCGCGTCTAGTAAGGTTCTTGTGATATTTTCGAACTTTTCTCGACCCGGTTTTAACTCCACATAAGCGTCTCTGCGATACTCTGCATCCGAAAGATTGACACGCTTGCGGAAATTACTCGGTATTTTAAACTGCATGAACGAAACGATCAATTTTAGATGAAAGTTGTTTTTATGATGAGAGGGGTCAAAGTTCAATTACGTCTGGAAATTCAGTTCCTCGTTACCGAAAATAGTAACGAGGTTAAACTGACTTTTTGGTACATTTTCGATTTGAAATTGAGTTATGCATTTATGAAAGTTTGACTAGACGTAACTTGTTCGTGAAAGCCATTATTTTAAAAGCCCTGTATTTGTTTGTTATTGAAACCTTGGAATTACTCTTAGGCAGTTAAGGGTTATTCAGCACCCTCAACTTAAGGGTGAAAAACTGAAGTTCGAGGGTTGACTTTCAACTTATGAAACCATGAATAGTTGAGGGTTAATTGATGACTAGAAAATAAAATGCGGATCAGGTGTAGGGTCAACCTTCAACTTGAGGGTGAAATCATGAAAAATTGGTCGTCGCTCGCCCTCAATTTGAGAGTTTAATACTGAACAGGTCAAGGGTCGATTTTCAACTTATGGTGAAATCATATAGTTGAGGATAAACCTTGAACTTGGAACTGCAACCCTGAAAATTAAGGGTCACTTGACAGACTGAAGTTTTGTCGTTATCTTGAGGTGAAATCATGACAAACTAACGACTCATTCTGAACTTGAAAATTAAGGGTCAACCCACAAGTCAAGCATATAATCCTGAAAAGAGAGGGTGAACACCTACAAAATTCAAGGTTTTCTCGATAAGGGAGTAAATATTTGATACACTCGATGGATTATGGAAAATTTTGCAATAGACGTAGAGAATGAATTTTCTGGCCTGTAAACAAACTTAAGTGTATGGTGTCCAGAAAAAAAAATTATCTGAATCAAATCGAACAGTAGAATAAAAAAAAGATGAATCATTTTTCGAAGCGGAATGAAATATGAAAAATCGAAATTATCACTGAATACGCCAAATTGGCAAAAAAACAATGTTATTCGTCTCATAAACATTCACAGAACTCTCAACAAATGAATCCTTATCCTCCCACCTCAATTTCGTAAAGAGGTCGAGTGTTTTCGACGCGGCTATCGACTTCCTCATAACTGCCCGAATCGTGCCATTTACCCGGCTTCTTGTGAACAGAATCGTGAAAACGACTCAATTGTTTCTGTCGGAAAGCGTCGATTTGATGCTCCATCTCGTCCCTTCCTTCTTTCGCGACGCAAACATAAAACTGTTCCTTCTCATCAGATTTTGGAGCGTAACCAATTAGAATCTCCTCGTCTTGAAAAGTCATAATCTCATCCCTGATGGGCAAAAAATCACTGTTTTCCGAGTGCAGGTACAAGTCGTCTTCAATTATTTCTTTTTTCACGTAAACCCATGGATTTTCCAAAGTAACGTTCTCTCCTATTTCGCAATTAATTATTTTTTGAGTTGATGACGACAAGTAGAGTTTGATGATTCCTTTAACCGGCTAGAGAATCATAATAAATAAAACCTTTGTATATCAAACTTCGCAAGAAAAAAAACTAATCTCTGGAAAAGACCTTCGATTGTAGTGATTCCGCATTATTTTTATTTCGTTTTTCTTCAATTTTATGGATGAAATCGAAAACGTTTTCTGAAGATTTGCGAGGACTGGGTTCGTAAAGCGTTTTACGTTTTTCTTCATTGTAAACTTGTATCTTGAGTGGTTGTTCGGTTTTTTTATCTACTGGCTTCTTTGAGCGCTTTTTGTCTGAAAAATTATGGATGAAAACAGAACCAAAATTGTCTAAGTTTTTTGGGCTCAGTTGTGCTTACTTGCGATCTTTCCGGATTCATCGAGCTTTTTATTTTTTTTAGCGATTTTTCTTTTGTTTGAGTCCATTATTACTTTTTTGTTTCGGTTTATCGCTTCATCGGACTCGACTTGTTTTACGTGAAGTTGAATGTTTGTGTTATCACATGTGAGTTGTACGAAATGTAATAGAACAATTGAAAATCGCGAATAATTTCTTACATTCAGAACATGTTTTGAATGGACAGTCTTTTTTCGAGACGCCTGAAAGTTGTATTCAAAATTAGAATTAGAAAAGTTTCTTCTGAATATTTTCCGACTTTTATCGATAATTACTCACAATTAGCTCGATGCGCTGAAATTCGGTCACATTTAACTTCGTTGCATTTTTTTGTACTTTAAGACGAAAATAACCGGGATAAGCAGACGAACGATTCTCATAAAAAATTTATACTTCCGGAGAAGTGTTTTCGCGAATTTTTCTCTGGACCCGAGATTCATAATTATTGACTTATAACTGGATTGAAAAATACGAAAGTTTTATGTAATCGATAATACATATTATGGCATTGGAAGAAATCTTTCAGAAATTATTTAATTGACTAGAAAATCAATAGAAATTAATCGAAAACAGAATTGACAATTAATCAGGGTGACTTTACAATCACACTTCAAATTTTCATCAATGACTCAATTTTTCAGTCACTTCCAACTGATATTCGAATCCAATTTGGTTCTACAAGAATGCTAACTTTCAAAAATAGATAAGATTATAACTTTTTTAGAAAACCCCAGTTATGATTTAAAATTAGAGAATTTCCGGAACAATTTTATTGGGCGGTCGGAAATAATCTCGAAAACGAAGCCACCATACGAAGCAATGATATCTCGGCTCGGGAGTATTGTGCACTTAGGGCGAAAACGAGAAAAACGCGGGGAAGCGAGAAATCGCGCCGTAGTTATGGGAGATGAGCGGTATCACGAGCGAGAGCCGAGTAATTTTAGCTTCGGAAGATGGTTTCTATTATTACGTATATAACGCTGAAAAAGTTTGCGAGTGCGTTTGGAGTTGCGTTTATAAAACGACGCATTCCAGCAACCTTTCACTTGCGTTTTTAGGTACTCGAATGCTTACTTCTCGAAAAAATGTTCAAATTAGAAGTTGTTCTAAATAGGCGAATTTTGATCGCTGCATCAAAATCGAAACATTGGGAAATATAACATCAAGGATATTGAGATTGAATGACTCAGTTATCAAAAAGCTGTCCATGAAACAGTTTCAAGGTTTCTAATTTCAGATTTTTGTCCAAAAATTAGATGTCTTCTGATTGGACAGCATGAAAATGAGAGTATTTTGATATAAATGTTGAAAAAACAGAGTTTTTTACATTGGAATTTCGTAAATTTGCAGATTTTTGCAAAATTGATGGAATTGCTACATTTTTCACATTTTTGCTAATTTCATGAAATTGCTGGAATTTGTAGGAATGAGCAAATATCGAAGTTTCACAATTTTAGAATTTGAATTCGATTTTTTAAATTGAATGTGATCCTTTTGGGTATCATTTCAATTAAATTTCGAACTTCTAAACAGAGGGCAGATAACAAAATTTATAGAAAATTGGATGTTGGTAGATCGCTGTATAAATTACCAGGTTGTGTGCATTTCTGAGTAATATCACAATTACTGAATTGTTGTATAACGCGTGTCCATGGCAGCAGAGATATGCGATATTTCGTTATATTGCTGCAACTGATTCCAAGTTTCCATTAGCCTGTTTGCATTACACGATTCGGATATTGCATTCGTAATTGCCATTCCTTGGTGTATCAATAAACAAATAACTGCTCACATCATTGCGTCGATAAATTCGTTGAATAATTAAGAGCTAGCGGAATTATTCATACTTTTGTAGTGAGCTTCAAAATGTAACGTAAAATTCATTTTTAATGTCATAAATTTTGAAGAATCTGGACTCATAATAATTCTTGACTCGTAATGATACACGAGAGTTCCAAAATGCGAAAATTTTAGCGGCTGAAAAAATCCGTTCAAAAATTCGCTGTTTCAAAGTCTGAATTCAACGCTGGTTTCAAACACTCAAGCTGTTAACTCTTAAAAAAAACGATTCAATTCGAAATTGATTCCGGCTGCACGTTACTTGCATCAAAAAATGATGCATCTTGTGAACGTGATGATCTTTTGTGACTTGAAGCAAAAATACCCTCCCCAATTAGTCAGTCACTGTGTGGTTGATTTTCAATTACCATCACTGCCGTGTCTCGATGTGGTGTTTGGTTAACGCTGACGAATTATCGGAGCCATGATTGAACTGCACGGTAGATTGGGTGACAGATGATTCCCAATGTTTCCGGTCAATTTGTTGATCAGACGATACAACCCCAATTACTTCAAGCCAAAATGTGAAATTTGAACATTCTTCGGTCATGCTTTTGCCTATCGTGATATCTAATTAATGTCAAGTTATGAATTGTGCGAGGAGACTCGAGCAACTGCATGAACGGAGACAATAGCACTGAAGATTTTGTTTCTTGTAGGTTATTGCGAAATTGAAGTCCATCATTTTCTGAGTCGATTACTTGATAGATTAATCTTTTTTTTAATTAAAATTGAGATTATCTATTTTGAAGGTGTCCGAACTCTCCCGCAATGACCCTACAATGAAATTCAAACACGATAGGACGAAAAACTCATATTCTTCAGATTATTGCAAAATTTGAGTCATTGTGCTGTTTCGTAGAATTCGGAGACTTTATTTCTCTTGAATCCAGATAGTTCCAAATCATTAAGTATGAAGGACTCAAAAATTTCGTTTAGGATCAAATGAATGTCGTCATTTGATCATGTTTCACGACGTAGATAGAAATCGATGGAGCCTAGTTTACCTATAATAATTACTTAATTGCTGAAATTGTCTAAAAATTGGCATAGTTCACTCGAATTACGTTCTCTATAAGAAATTATCGGAAAAAGACATCATATTCTTCGACAAGTAGTGGATATCATTTTTATTTATAAATCCCACTCTCAACAATGAAATTTTTCTCCTTTCGAACAGTTCAATCCCATTTCACTGTTGCCTTTTCCAATAATGTCATACAGTAGGATATTTCTTTTGTAAGAAAAAAAACGTAGAGCTTGTTTATTCTAAAATGCTATCGGAGAAACTGACGTTGATGCATTATATTTCGTTTTTCTTTTCGAAGATCAGTTAACCTTTGACAGCACTTCTGCCTTTGTCGCGTCGCGCATCGCTACTTTGCTAGTGCTGAAGAAAACTCGAGTTCGTTTGTACCCTACTGCAATTTTTATTCTTTTCACTTCCAACACTGAATTTTCCATCGTATTTTCATGTCTCCGATTAATGTTCTTTAGATCAGATGAGACTGATGTACATTTGAAATGGAATCCATGTAGCGATGTAATTGTTATTTTATGAATCACAATTACTTAAATATTCGTCAGTTATCGTACAATCACGTTGTCAATCACGATTTTACAACGATTCGGATCAGTTGCCACCGCAAATTCGTAGAATCATTTACGAATGCAATGAAACTTTGGTTTTGTGAGTAACGTATCGAATTCTCATTCGTAACTTTGTTGTACCAAAAGTGAATTGAATCTAATCGCATGCAGTTTTTCGTTCTATGCTTTCACCTGTAGACTTCCGGAATTTCGATTGGTCACGAATTCCATTCCCTGATCGAAGACACTAATTCGAGGTTTTATACCTAGGAAACCGTTGGATCACTGTAATTTATTTCTTGTTGCAAAATTCTCGTCGAAAGGGTATTGTTAATTGTTTAGGGAATTACATCGGAAATATTAAAATCTGTTATTTGTTCGTTTATTCGTTAGATTCCGACGTTTATACAAAGTTTTCTAGAAATTTTGAGTAAAAATTTTGTAAACAAAACATTCTAGGGATATTGAGAAATGTATCCCAAAAATTATCCGAATATCGAAAATTCCGTTCATCGGAACTCTCAATTGAATAACAAAATTGACTGAAATATAATTGAATTCGAGATTCGAGAATTTGATTCGAGATCCGATAATTCGATTTGAGGTTCGAAAATTCGACAAGATTCAATAATTCGATTCAAGATTCGAGAATTCGTTTCACGATTCGAGAATTCGATTCTAGATTCAAGAATTCGATTCAAAATTCGAGAATTTAATTCAAGATTCAACAATTCGGTTCGAGAATTTGATTCGAGATTAGAAAATTCGATTTAAGATTCGAGAATACAATTCAAAATTCAGAAAATCGGATACGGGAATTCGATTTAAGATTCGACAATTCGAGAAATTTCAATCATTTGACTCGAGATTCCAGGATTCTATTCAAGATTCATGAATTCCATTCAGTATTCGAGAATTTGTTTCAAGATTCGAAAATTCGGTTCGAGAATTCGATTCGAGATTCGACAATTCGACAAAATTCGAGAATTCGATTCAAGATTTGAGAATTCAGTTTAAAATTCAAAATTTCGGTCCGAGAATTTGATTCGAGATTCGACAATTCGACAAAATTCAATAATTCGATTCAAGATTCGAGAATCCTATTCAAGATTCGAGAATTTGATTCTAGATTCGAAAGTTCGATTAAAGATTCAAGAATTCGATTTAAGATTCGAAAATTCGATTCGAGATTCGAGAATCCCTTTCGGAAGTAAAAATATAGTTATGAAATAAAGAAATTCGATTCTGGAGAACTTGAAAATTCAAAATTTTTGGCACGCAGGTTTCTAATGTTACAGATTAAATTCAAGAAGTCAAAAATCACTACACTCATAACTGTTCGATGAATTTTCGAAACATTTTCAATTCATAATTCCAAAATATTTCAATTCGGAAGTTCAACATGCAGACTTCTAGTGATGATGAATACTGTAAATGTGAAACATGAAATTCACAAATCTGGAAATACGTACGAAAGTACAGAATTCCAAAATTCTGACATAACTATCCAGGACACCTACAAGATTCCAATGACAATGATAAAAAACGTGTGCTTCCAAAATCATTAATATGATCAAGAATCCTAAAAGTATCTACTAAAAAAAACATGGAATTTCTCTTCATCTTTTTCGATCGATACTGTTCTGTTCTGTCCAGGCGCGTATTTTTTGTTACGCGAAAAATTGTAAGCATGACTGACGGACACATATACAATCGCGAAAAATTCTACCTAGTTCCGAAGCTTACAAGAAAAAACGGGCTCGCGTTATTTGATGTTATTCCATTTTCTCGCAGTGTGTACCGGTGTGTACAGTGTCGTGATTCATCACAAGCTTTGGAGATTTGCATAAAATGCAGTCGAGTTTTAATTGGAGCGCATTTTATTCACCCTGTTTACATACACGCAATAATAGCGAGAGCGTTTTATATGCAATAGAAACACGTGAAAAATTTTTTCATCGTTCAGCTTGTATCGCGCCGAGTTATAAGACGTCGTAATGATAAAATGGACCACGATCGCCTGATAACTTGCGATCGATATATTCGAATGGCATTCATAACGTCAATCAAGTACTGGAACGTTGCATTATGAATCATTACGTTAGAGGGGGAACGATTCTTCATCAATTTGGAATGAATCTTTCGTAGATGATGGAATTGATCGACGACCCTGTTAAGATTTATTCATGACCTTATCTTCTTGACTTCGATTAAATATTTCGGTGGTACCAGACTGGGTTTGGAACGTTACTTAGAAAATTGTAACGCGGGACGTTACCATTACTTGGGTAAAATATGTGATTCGTTACGTTACTGCTACTCCGAAAAATAAAGTAACTCGTTATTGTTGCTGTCTGTGGAAAGTAACGTCCCGTGAGTAGTTTGTCGTTACTTTTCTCATGAAAATATTATCTTCGTTTAAACATTCAGACGTAGAAGAACAATGGACAAGAAAATACGTTAATGGATTTTGGTTCATAAACTGTTTGTTTCGAATTCGAGTGGCTTTGGATTATCAGAACTCGAAAAAATCGACAAGTCTTTGTTTTTGAAAAATTAAAAATTGCAGAATTCTTTGAAATTTTGAAATGCTGAAAAATCTTCTGAATTCCAGGATTTGAGAACTTCTAAATTCTTCTTTGAAAATTTCCATAATTTCTGAAAATTCTCGAAGTTTGAGAATTGGACAACTTTCGAATTCTTCACGACGTCAGACATTTTTTGAATTCCTACGAAATTCAGAATCGCAGAATTTTGGAAATCTCCAAAACTTCTAAGTTTCGAAACTGTAACTTTGAAATTCTGCAGACTTCTTCGAAATTTTCCAAAACTTCTAAGAATGCAGGAATTTCAAAACTATAAAGTCCTCCAAAACTTACAAAATGTCTGAAACATATGAAAATCTTTAATTGAACAACTTCAAAATTCGTAAAAACTCCTGTATTCTTCAAAATTCGCCACAACGTCGAAATGGTGAATCTGGAAAACTTTGAAATACTACAAAATTTCTCATTTCCAAAACTCGGATATTTCAAAATTCTTTGGAACGTTAAAAATTATTACAACTCGTAAAAATTTCAAAACTTGGCAGCTTCGAAATTCTTTAATACTCCCAAATTCTTTTTCAATTTCTCAGAACTTTAAAATCCCAAAGCTTCAGAACGTTTAAAATTTCAAAAACATTGAAACATCTTACAATTTCCGAAAATTCCAAAACTTCCAAGCCACGAAACTTGAAAACTTTTAAAAACTTGAAACAACTAAAACTTGAGAAATTCACAAACTGTCTAATGTAAAAACTACAACATTCTTCGAAATTTCTCAAAATTTACAAATTCCAGAAATCCAAATCTCCGATATTTCTGGAAATTCGAAACTTTGGAACTTTACGATTCTGCATAACATTAATACTCTATGAAATATCAAAATTTCGAATCTCGAACTTCACAAATTAAAAATTCTCAAAAACTCCAAAACTCTTCAAAACGTTCGAAATTCCAAATAAATAAGATCGAGTAACGTGAAAGCAACGGAAATTTCGTTATTCGTTACCGCGTGAAAAGTAACTACTCACCGTAATCGTTACTTTGTAATCAAAGTAACGCTTTACGTTATCGTTACAGTTAAAAATTAGGCGTTTCAGAGTAACGCGTGTCTTCCAAACCCTGCTACCAATCGTCGTTTTTTTCCAAAAAGAGAATTCATTCGACGTACCGTCGAGAAAAGTTGCTGAAAATCCACGATGATTTCCAAAAAATATACCCATTGTCAAACAGTCTTACAGAAATCAAAAATCAATCAAAATTCAGAGTCACTATGAACCATACATCATAAAAGTCGAAAAAATGAATGATCAACCCCTTCCAAAATCACTCAACTCAAAACAAAAACACGTTGCTAACTGTCGCGAATATGAGCTCGAATTGAAAATAATCCAAAATGAACAGTCTTAATGTGACAAACAGGTATGACCTTGAATCACGTGCCAGAGTCATCCTCAATCCGTTACACATTTTATTCTCTCACCGTTGACAGTCCATCTTTCTTCCAAAGGTCTGTACGTGTCAAGCGATAGAGGTGTAAAGCAATGCTTGTAATGTTGATGAGCAACTAATGGATGATGCGTGATGCTTCAATGGGGTATCGCGTCCGGCGATGCAAGAAGTATAATAACACTGAATGAGGGAGCGAAGGGCGCGGGCGTCGCGCTGCTTCCCGGGAGGGACGCCTGGAACTAAAACTCCCCGTTCAGTGTTCAACCCGCGACCGGCGCGAGTATACACCCGTACCCGCTTCTAGCGTTCTGTGATCGCTCAAAACTTACGCGAGTGCGTTGTTATTGTGCGTTCTTCATCCAGTTTTTGACCTCTGGAATAATTCACGATTTAGGTGGGCATTGTTGACGATGGTGAATTATTCGACGTTAATTTGTTTGGTGCAGTAGAATTTTATACGGCAGGAATACGAACTTTTTTTTTGTTTTGAACGGAAAAAAGTTGTTTTTTTATGGGGTATTTTGTATTATTGGATATTGGATAAATATATTTTTGAGATATTTTGATTTTTTTAGAACTATCTTATGATTCATTGATGTTATTGATTTTTATGTACTCTTCTATTTTTAACTGATCAGATGATTTGTCACCTTTAAAACTGTACAATTCGATTTCAATCATATAACTCTTCTTAATTCGTGAATTTCACGAGGTTTCCAAGACGTAAAATTGAAAGTATTCAAATTTCTAGCTGACACGAATCGATTAGTCGAAGGATTCGTTTTTTTTTTAAGAATCCCAGTTAAAAAATTGAGAATTCAAGAATCTTGAAGTGAAAATTTCAAAATTGTACAATTCCTTAATTTTATATCATCAACCCTCATTCCTGATGTGAAAAACTCTAGATTCAGAAACTGACAGAATACACGAAAAATCGATAATTAACATAATTCAATTTTCAAAAAAAAATTGACTCAACATTCGTCTACCTCTAATTCCCGCGTTTCAGGAAAAAGATTAACGCCCGCGTTAAGGGCGAAAAAAGATCGCCCCGAAATGATAGATATTCACAACCCACCGTACAAATTTACATAACTTACTCTCCCTCATATTGCTACTTTTCTCTCCCCCACAAAGAAAATACGAATATCACTTTTAGGATTCCCGGACAATAACAATTCGACCCCGAATTCGTTCCTGGCAGAAAACAAATAAAATCGGTCGAGTCGTCATTTCGGTACAATTTTTCTTCGCCTTGATTCCCGTCGATTTGTAACGGGGAAACAAAACGTTTTTTCCTCCCTTGCCATGGAAAGCAAACACACGAGGAGTTCGCCTTTGATAGGCCTCGAGGGATGCTGAAAGAAAAGGATATTTATACCGTTCGGTTGTATCGTAGTTCGGTGGAAAGTCATTCATACGCGCGAGCAAAAGTAAACGAGAAATCGAAACAAATAAAGCCACTGGCAGGCCATTCAAGTCGATTGATTCAGTGCCATCGCGAGCGGAAATCCCTCCGTTGTCGCCCGAAAAATCATTTCCTTCTGAATTCTTCCGCCCCGAAATTCATTCGTCGGTCAATTGTGTGCTCTCGGAAGAATTGAATCATTGGTATTCCTGGCGACCGAAAAATAACGTTACTCGATGGTAACTTTTGTTTGCGTGTTTGTAATATGCGATGCCCCGTCAGATCTTACTTGGTTTTTTGATGTTTCTGAGATTTGTGGACCAATGAGAATTTTGACGAATTATTTGCGTTGCTGGGAAATTAAATATTAGTGTCGTCTTTTTTACGACCTTAGTGTTTCTAAAAATATTGAGAAATCTTTTCAGTTGTATACATTATTTGTTAGATATTTTTAGTATTTTTATATGATTTTTACATTATTCACCTGAAGTATCCAGAACATAGTAAAATTATTCGAAAAATATCAAAAACCGCAGTCATCAATTTTTTTTTAAAGCGCTGAACGAAAGTTATCAAAAGCGCTCATAGCAAAAGTTTATTATGATTTTTTGATTAACTGATTCCGTTCATCAACCGATTTTTTTTAATGAAGCACAGCAGAAGTATGAATACGAATTCGGTCTTTTGAAAAAAATTTTATTATATCCGCCTGATAGGGAACTGAAAAATAATCTACGCGTATTTTTCGATTTCCAATCACACGGATGGAATTTTTTGTGAAAAGACCGAATTATGATTCTTAACATGTTCAAATTTTGGTCTTTGCAGCCAAATTATTAAGTTTGGACAATTTAACCGATTTTGAGAAATTCTTCTTAAGAACATTTTTTAAATAAAAAATTTTGCAAATCTCTGTAAATTTGCGAATTTCCAAACAATTAAGGGGATGATAAGTTTCAGGATTCTGATGTCATTTACCTGAGTTTCAGAAAAATCATTAAATTTTTTCAAACTTTTTTTGAACATTCAAAGAATTACGAAAAAAAATACCACGTCCGTTATTAATAATTTCGAGTTAGGATTCACAATTAGTATCGAACAGTTTGACACTCAAGAAAAAATTAAGAGATGAAAAATCCTCTACATTTTTTCAGATTCAATGGAACCACTTTTAACAAAATTTACCCCCCAGTTTTTGACGGTTTCTAGAGGTTAAGAATGTTCACAAAATTACAATAAAAATTTTTTGTGCAATATACCTGTTTTGCAACATCTTGAAAATCCGAAATTTCAACAAACCTTCAACCACACTCAGGTATATTAAACACGAAACTCCCAAATCGTGAAATTACACGTGAAATGTTCCCTCGAAATGTTCGGTCAAAATTTCAATGATCATTCACGCGCCGATTGATTCAAGGCTTACCGGCAGCAATTACTGTTCCCACTCGAAATTATGTCGTCATTACTGTTGTAATCTTCGTGTAATCGCATCAACACTCGCTCGAGTGGTGGCGAAGCCGTTCGTTTCATAGTTTCGCGAACACTCAAATTTCGCTGCGAACGCCTCGAATTCTGAAGACTCATTAATAACGAATAAACTATTCATTGCGTCCGCTCCCGGGCACATTTTCATGAACAATGAATAAAAGTGCGAAGTACTGAGCTCGGTACATTCTTCATCCCGTTTTTCAAGTGTCGAAACTTGAGCCGACAATTTGACGTTGAATAAATCACTTTTTCAGAACAGTCAAAACAATGTAACGGACGGTCTTTCAGTGGCAAACGAGGGCACAATCGATTATAATGCAGGGCAAGGGAAACCGGGCTCTGCACAATTAATCACTTAGTGGCTTTATTCAATTATGTCCGGGTGGCTGTAAAGGCGATCCGATCGGGTAGCTCCGACGTAAACGCACGTAAGAAGATTGCAGATGTCGGCTGCGCTAAGCATGAGGAAATCTACGGTTTTCTCCTTTGCGGCGTTATTTATTGCTTGGTGGTTCATTTTTCTTCTGGGTACTGCGGAAGCTTTTAGGATAATTTTGCCGAAAATTTGAGGTCCGAAAAGGGATCACATTGATCACGTAGTATCAAGTGAATGGATAAATTTGAAGTCTGCATACTTTTAACTTATTTTATTTTCTTTATTTTAGAGTCATTTTTATAAGGATTTTAATTGTGTGTTCCGAGAATAAATCTTTGAGTTTGAAGTATTTTTTGATGCTCTAAATACTTCGAGAATATTTTTTTTATTTTTTTTTTTTTCAACAACGTTTGAACTTGGACATTTTTGATAATTTCAGACAGTTTCCGAAAAATGACGATTTTGAATTCCAGGGAGTTGATATTTTAGTAAGGTGACAGATAATCTCATTAAAAATGTAGGACATTCTGATCTCTGAAAAAAATTCGATAAAAATGTGAATTGTTTCACATCTTGCATATTCTGATTTTTGTAGTGGATAAGTGAAAAGTTGATCGTGGCATGTTAGTGTATAAATATTTTGGCTGGCACGAATGGGCGTGAGATAATTTAAATTTCTTGAAATAACTTCTTTTGAATATGGAATTTATCATAATTTGACAGTTTTTGGAAAAGGAGTTGGAAGTTACTATATTTTGTGTTTGTTTCATCTCGAAATTTTCGGATTTGGAGATTTGGAATTGGAGAATCTCCAATTGTGGGAATTTCAAATTGAGAAATAGAATTTTCGGGAATTGGGATTCTTAAAATTACGATTTAATCCAAAATCCTGATACTTCCAAATTTTTTAGTCTTCAAAAAAGTATTGGTAAGTTTTCCAACTTTTAAATCTGTTCAATCTCAAAAATTTCAAAATTTGAATCCTAACATAAAAAAATACTAAATTTGTCGAGATTCAAAATTGTCTCGATTTCCAAATTCGTACTCCAAATTCAGCGAAATTTCCCTTTTTTATTCTTAGCAAGTATTATTAAAGTCTACATTTTCTGACATTTTGGCAATCAAAATCACTAAAATTCTCTGGATCTCCAAATTTCAGGAATGAACAGTCTAAAATAAAAAACTTGGAATTTCAGAGATTTTCAATTATACAGATTATAAAATTCGGATGTGTAATTTCTCGAACTCCTTTTTTTTCAAACATGATGACAATGAACAAAAATTGGAAAATCAGTAAGTCAATACATTGCAAAATTTGAATCCACAAATTATCGAAATACTCAAATAAAGAAATAGAAACATGAATGATATCAAACTATAAAATTTACACTCCAAAAAATACTTTTCAAAGTTGGTAGATGGTGATGAAAAACGCTGAGCAAAATTTTTCATTTTGCAGAAATTTTCAGGAAATAGTGCCTTTTCATACGTGGGTAAAAAAATTGGACATTTGTGTGATTTTAAAAATATAATAGTACGTTAGTACATTGAACTAAAATATATAGTACTCTACTCCCTAATTCAAGGTATTTTTGGGACAATTTTTCAAGTGTACATGGACAGACTGTTTTTCCAATCACTTCCTTTCGTTCGTCACTGATCTTTATTAAAATTTAAAAAAAAATCGTTTTTATATCCAAAAATGAACGCTGAACATAAATAATTAATCAGAAAAAGCAATCAGTACTGATCATACTCTCCCCCGTATTACATTCAACCAGAAAATTAAAAAAAACATTCACAATCTTCCCAGATACATATCATTCACAACTCGCTGCCCGGATCTCCACAGTACGTAATTAACAGAGTTCGAGCTTCATTTCATGTAAAGTCCCGCTAATTAAACATACGCGCTCGAGCGGTGTTCGTTGAACACTTCGCCATTTTATGAGCGTTCGAGTACGGTTTCCTGCAAACTTTTCGGTAAATAGCGCCCGTAATGAATTTTATATTTCTCTCCACCTCAATTTCCAAGCGCGCAAAGGGTTGCGCGAAATTTCCAACAAAATCCAACTTTACGGTTAACGATCAAAGCTTGTACAAAGTTCGATAAATCACTCGTAAAAATGGAATGTTTGTTTTCGGAGATGACGTAGTTACTCGGAGAAAATTGCCGTTTCATTAATCACCGGTAAGAGGAGACTTTTCAACGGCTCGAGTCTCTTCAGCGTCGCCGCGATCGCGCGCCGCCGATTTATCTACGTTCATTAGGATCGTATTCATTCTTCATAACCATCCCTCGCGAATAACGCCGGGCAACTTTCCCAGCTCTATTCGATATTCTCACGGCGCGACATTGAAGATGGTCAAGCCGGGAAAAACTCGCTCGAGTTTCCATCGAGTTTTCCCGGGGCGCTTTACTTTTCGCGATATGCGCTTGTTTGTGGAAACGCCCATCGAACTTCCCCGCGCTTTTAAGTGCGGGCCAACTTTATTCGCCTAGAATTTCAATGGGCGCAAATGAAAAAATACCCTTCGCTGCATTGTGATCGTGGCGTAGTTTCAAGCTTTAGGGAAAATGGATCGTACACCTCGATGGACGAATTAAAAAATGGATTGTTATGTTATTTGATACATGAGTGATTGATTTATTTTCGATGGGTCATTGAAAAAATATCAGAGAGCCAAAAAAAGGGTTTAACGTGATTTACAGTGAAGTTGATTTAGTTCTCGAAGATTTACGGAAACGAGAGGAAACTTTGAAAATTACGAAGTGTTGATGATTTTTTGAAAGGTGTAATTGCTGTGCATTCTTGAGATTTCCAAAAATGCTACATCTTCCACAGGGGCGAACGCAGAACAAATTTTCGGGAGGGGTTTTCGAAGAAAAATGTTTACTGATTTCTGAAATTCCTGGAATATTGAGATTTTTCGTAATTTTTGGAATTCGTGAAGATTTTGGAATTTTCGTAATTTTTAAATTTTCTGAAACTTGTGTATTCTCGTGACTTTTTAAATTTTCCTCATTCTTGAAACTTTCAAAATTTTTGAAAATTTTTGGATTTTTGGATGACTTAAGACTTTGAATACACACGAAATGTTTGGAATTCTGAAAATTGTTGGAATTCTCCGAATTTTCGGAGAATTCATGATTTATGGCATTTTCGGACTTTACTCAATTTTACAAATTTTCAAAATTTTCGTAATGCTCTGATTTTTTAGAATTCTCAGATTCTTCATGAAATTCTAGAGTTTCAGATATTTGAAGAATTCGCGAAATCTTTCACATAAGTTCTAGAACTGTCTAAAATTGTAAATACAACTATATAATTTTTGTTATTACTGAAATTATTGGAATTTCTGAATTCTCAAATTTCGACATACTCATAAGTTTTTCGAAATTACAAAAGTTATATCATTTTTTAAAACATTTATATTCAAAATTTCCACAAATTCACGAAATTTTCAGTTTTTTCGAATTACGAGAATTTTTGAAAATTGACGATATTTCAAGAGTCATAAAAAATTTCAACTTAAAATATTCAAAAATCACATAATTTTTGCAAGTTTCAGACTATTCAAATTGACTAAAATTTCGAATCATAATTTTGAAATTTAATTTTGAATTTTGTCGAAAATTTTAATTAATTGTGAAGTTTCTGATGTTCTAAACAAACAAACAAAATTTTTCTGTTCAAAATATTAAATCTTTGAAATTTCGAAGCGCACACATTTTTCTGTTTTCAAATTTCTACTCATTTCACTCACAAAAACAATCAATCTTCCCAAAACTTCGGGAAAAGAGGGGGAATACAACCCTGATCTACCCCCCCCCCCCCCACCGCATTCGTCTCTGATCTTCCACCATCTCATACAATCAAAGACGATATCGCCGATCGTTCGTAAACGCAGCAATGTCGTCAAAATTAAAAAAATTCTCAATCGTCTTTTTTTCGAATCATCCTTTCATGCATGGAACGAAAATTCACGCTTTTTATTTTCTTCATTTCAGGCCCTCGATGACGAAAATTGGCAGGCACTGGCAAATGCTCGGTGCTTTCATGGATTTTCTGGATCACGAGGAGACTGAATAAGTCGACGGTGAAAAGTGTCGATAGAGTAGCGATGAGTGATCACTTCACGCACCGAGGTCCCCAGTGCCGCGTGATTTAATGGCATCGCGCGTGAACAAGCCGAGCGGATACTTGGGGATGCGTGAATCCGATTCATAAACGGTGCAGAAAACGAGTGGGAAAAGTGTCGGGGCGTCTGAAAAAGCCAACGAGTGCGCGACCACGGAACGAAAAGTGGAAGAATGAAGTGTTATAGCATCATCGTCATTCTCGCCATTCTCGGCGCCACCTCAGCTCAAGGTCAGTTTTCTTTCATTTTCCCTTAATCGGCTTTAAATAGGGACGGGAAAACTGTCGATTTTAAACAATATTTTTTTATGAGCGATGAAACATTTGTTCGTATTATTAAGAGAAAAAAAAAGAGTCAATTAAGTTTTTCGTATCTGCCAATGACGTGACGGATAAAAAAAACGAATAATGAAAAAATTTTTGATTATCAATTTCTTATCCTTCACGAAAAATCTGAATTGTGACTAACTTTTTTTAGCAGGTCAAATTCTCATATTCTGAAGCAATTCAGATGAATGCGATCCAAGTATCATTGTAAATAAAAAATGTTCTAAACAACCGAGGGGCGATTCACTCTGGGAGTCAACTTGGGAATCAAACTGGGAGTCATGATTCCCATGACTACCATTGACTCCCATAATGGGAGTCACGGACAGGGCTGTCCCTAGGTTTTTCGGGGCCTGATGCAAAGATTTTAGGCGGTGTTTCTTAATTAAATGTTGTTATGAAAATAAATTGGAATTTTGACGTTTCGGAAATATTAGGAGTCCCTAAAATATTGGAATATAGAAGTCTTAGAATTTCAAAGGTTTGAAATGATTGAATTTGGACATTTTTGAAGGTCAGAACTCAAGTTTTTGATATTAGGTCTGAAAACTTTGCAATTTTTGAACTCTGTACGTATTTTGAAGTTTTGAAGTGTATAAATTTCGAAATTTTCGAAATTGTAGAACTTTGAAAATTCGAAATAATGAAGTTTTGGAACTTATAAAGCTTTGGAATTTTGGATTTTCGAAGAATTATGAAGTTCTGCAGTTTCAGAAGTTTCGGAAATTCTACAAGTTTTTGAAATGTTGGAATTGTGATTTTTTTGAGAATGCTCAAAAACTTGGAAATTTTAGAATTTTCAAGATTGAAAATTATCAAGTTCTGACATTTTCACAGTTCTGAAAATTTCGCAAGTTTTGAAATGCTCGAATATTTTGAAGTTATGAAGCTTAGAACTTTCGAAATTGAAGAAGTTGTTTACATGTCAGAATTTTGGAGTTTTGGAGAATTTTCGAGAACTTAGAAGTTTTGAAGACCTTCAAAGATGAAAAATTATCAAGTTTCGACATTTTTGAAGTTCTGAGAATTCCGAATACTTCCAAGTATTTTGAAGTTTTTAAGTCTAGAAATTTCAAAAATTTTGGAATTGTAGAACTTTGAAATTTCGAAATAATGAAGTTTTGGAACTTATAAAGCCTTGGAATTGTGAATTTTCGAAGAATTATGAGTTTCTGAAGTTTTGGAAGTTTTAGAAATTTTACAAGTTTTTAAAATGTTGGAATGTTTTCAACATGTTCAAAAACTTTGAAGTTTTAGAATTTTCAAGATTGGAAATTATCAAGTTTTGACATTTTTACAGTTCTGAAAATTTCGCAAGTTTTGAAGTGCTCGAATATTTTGAAGTTATGAAGCTTCGAATTTTCAAAATTCGAGAAGTTTTTCAAATGTCGGAATTTCGAAGTTTTCGAGAATTTCCAAGAATTTGGAAGTTTTGAAGACTTGTAAAGATGAAAAATTATCAAGTTTCGACATTTCTGAAGTTCTGGGAATTCCGCATACTTTCAAGTATTTTGAATTTTTGAAGCAAAGAAATTTCAAAATTTTTGATATTTCAAGATTTTGAAGTTTCGAAGTTGTAAAGTTTTGAAATTTTCCAAAGTTAGAATTTCAAAGTTTTCGAAAATGTCCAAGAACTTCGAAGTTTTCAAGAATTTCAAAGATTACAGGTAATTGAGTTTTGACATGTTGAAAGTTTGACATTGCTGGAAATCATGACTCCCAACTTGGGAATCATGACTCCCAAATTGGGAGTCATGTGGGAGTCGACTCC
>JAPYZK010000372.1:0-28643 GCA_030522785.1 Platygaster equestris
AGTTAGAGTGAACAGTCTAGTCTTTCCACTCGAATAAGAGTGACTCGGCTAGTCACTCGAAGGTCTGAGCGAACATTTCACTCGAAGGAATTTAGAGAGCAAATATTCTATACAGGGTGACGCTTGATTAAAGTGAAAAGAAAGTTAAACCCTGCCGTTCTTTGAGTGGGGAAAAATTGATTGGAAAAAAAAAGATCCGTGTAAAAAAGAACGAATACAACTGTTTTTTTATCCCCGCGATGATGTTTGTACATTTTTTAATTTTTTTTCCAAGGGAAATTTCAGATTCTGGTTGTTATATTATTTTTTTACGTCGCAAATACTCACTTCTTAGTGTAAAAATAGATATTTTCCTAACAAGGACTTGAGGCGTGGCTTTTCGAGCCGCGACGATGTATGAAGTCAAATCTTTTTCCGAGGCGCAGCCGAGGGTCGAGAAGCATCATGTATCGTCTTGGCCCAAAAAGACAAATTTATGAAAATGTTATGAAATTAGTAAAATCACCGGAAATTTCGAAAATTTTCGAAATTTCCAACATTCTTATAAATTCAGAAAATTTAAAAAAAAGTCGACGTGGAAAAAAATATTGTTTGCACTGCAAACAATGTTTTTTGCAAAACGTGCATTAAATAGAGGTTTTCAGCCCCTGAAACAGCGCATTGAGGACGTCCATTCACGATACGGTTCACCGCGAACCTATAAATGTCAAAACGATATGGACCATCTTGTCCCTGTTTTCATCGGCCTTGAGGAACAATAATAGTATTTGAGGAACTATTGTAGGACTTGAGGAACGACCATAGGTACTATACCAAATCACCGGTCGTAAGTGGACGTCCTTTCAGTCTATTTCAGGGGCTCGAAGCGTCTGTTCAGAGCATGTTATGCAAAAAAGTTATAAATTACTGGCACTATTTATTAATTACGTATTTGGAACTATATGTATTCATTAGATGCGTACTCGCATTTTTTATATTCTGAGGATGGAAGTTTTATTACATAATTTTTTTATATAAAATAGAAATACCTTGTAATATCAATGGAATTTGATTCAATTTGCATTAAATGTAAAACTTCGAGTGGATTTCATTCCATGACATGCGATAAAATTCCAATGTTGGAATTCTATAGTACATATATGAGCACACAACTCATACATATAGGTATGTATTTATTCATTTTTTTCGAGTTTTGATTTTTTTCAAGTTAACAAAATTCAGTTATTACTCGGGGTAAAATTTATATTGCATACTTGTAACAAACGTCAAATTTATAGAAATTCGAAATTCCAAATTTAAAAGTACGAAAATACAAACTCGAAATTTGAAAATCCAAAAACTGGAGTAATGAAACGGGTGAAAACTGGAAATCTATATTTCCAACTTGGAGAATTTCAACATGTGAAAATTATGACAATTCGAAATTCCCGAGATTAATGGAAAACATGTTAATATTCAAATAATGGCAATTACGAGATTTCCAATTTCTAAAAATTGCAATTACAGCATTACCGATTTCCGAAAATTTTGAAAAGAATTTATTAATAGTGAAGTTGAAAAAATTAGTTGCTACTAATTTATTGAAAAATCACTACTATTAAACAATTTTTATCCATAATTCAGTAGTCATTCAATAATATTTGACAATCGGAGCGTATTTTGGAATAATTCAGTGTTTCTAGAACAATTGATATAATGTTATCGAAAAACATAATTATAAATTATCGAAATTTGAATACTCGGAAGTTCGGAAATAAATAACATTCACAATCAATTTGAATTTTTGAAAAGCAATGCTAAATTCATGGATTCAAACTTACGTATTATTGAAAAATAATAAATTTTAAACTCGCGGAATTGGAAAATGAAATTAGGTTAACTGGCAAACACAGTAAACATTCACCGTATTTTAAGTTTACACTTAGAATTCATGCAATCACTTCCATAATAAACATCATTGTTTTCACATATACAACATTTTTTTCATTTTTTCAACCATATGTATACCAAACATTCATAAAATGTTTTATTTATTCGCGAAAATAATTGTTGTTAACCATCATTAAATATTTGTATCAGATAACCCAGCCGGGTTATGAAGCTAATTAATAAAAAGAAAAAGAAAAAACAATTAATATGTTATAATGTCGGCTAGGGTATACATAGAGTAACATTCCGGTTTTTGGGGAACTTTTTACCATTTTTATTTTAAAAAAAACTACAAAATGTTGCCTACTTCCCAAAACCGAATTGGCCGAGTTTTGTTATCACCTCACCGATAAGAAAAAATGTCAATAACGATATTTTATTGCTTCTGGCGTGGAAAAGCCGATTGTTATGTAATTGTGTTTTACAAAAGACATCGGAAAATTTAGAATTTAGACAGTCTGAAAATTCCGACAATAATGTTGGAATATATCTATATATATTATACACATGAAATCCATTTTGTGTGTGTTCCCTCTTCACGCTCGAAGCGCTAAACAGAATGACTTGAAATTCTGCAGAATTATTTATGATACTTTCGAGGAGGTGCAGAAGCTACTGAGCAAGGCCACTTCGTGGCCGTACCGATTGAAACAGCCGCTTCGCGGCTGTTATAGCTACCGCGGCGGCGAAGCCGCCGCCGCCGCTAGCTGTCTCTTGCGAGCGAAGGCCGTGTAGGAGAGCTTATATTGATTATTATGAATCCTGTCGTGTTGCTTCACATAAACAGAACTAGATATCTGATCGATAATGATGTTTATAACCTCGTTAGTCGCAGTGAGAGAGAATAAGATCGAATAGTTCTCAGTCCTCTTTCATCCCGTACTCATTCTCTCTTTTCAATTTTCTGACCATGATAACTCATTTTTCGACTGGAACAATAATACAATGATATTTCATCAACTATCACATACCATATTTGATTATCTAAAGATGTTAATTGAGCAATAAATTGAAATGTTTATAATTATTGACAGTCGTAAATATGTAATTGAATTATAAAATTTCCATATTTTGATGACTGAGTATGATTAATGCCATTTATGAAGGTTGATAAAATAATCGGCCGATATTTTCCAAGTCTAAAAACAATTCATTTCAGTCCAAAAACGAATAAGAAAGAATAAGTACGAAACGGGAGAGTATTGAGAACCATGTTGACTCATTCTCTCTCACTGCTACGTACGTGGGTATATATACATACATGGGAATTTCGAATAATTCTTAAGTATCCAAAGTTTAAAAAAGTCAAAATTTGTTAAAAATAGGGGCATTATTAAAAAAATTAAAAAGTCGGAAACAATTCCAAATTCCGAAAAGAAATGAAAATGATAGAAAAATTGCAATATTTTCAAAATTTATTGACATTGTTATGTCGAAAACAGATGCGCAATTACTATCGATGTAGATGAATTCTATTGCGAGGAAAAGGCATTTTTTCTATAGAACCTCCCCCAATCGATTTTGTAACAGAGAAAAAACGGAGAATATTTTTTTGCGCTGAAACTCATTTTCCGTAGCTGGGCTGTCGAAAGTTCGATTTTCATGTCTACGAAGAGTCGCAAAAGTGGCTGATTTTTTAAGTTCTCACTGTCGCTACAAGTCTTGGCAGTAAGGAATGAGAGAATCCGTCGCTGGATACAAAATGTGCGGTGTGAATAAATCTTAGTTGTAGAATAAGTCTAATTTATGAATCCAAATGTAAGTTATACAAATAGAAAATTGTATGAAACTGTTACGAAATCGACCTCACAAAACTACAAATTTTTATAAGTTACTTGCTGATTTCATGAAATTTTCGCCTGCTCTTATAAAAAATTGGAACCCTAGCGAATCTTATAGGAATATCTTGAGAATATTGGTTTTGGAAGAAATAATAGCACAGGACTTGTGCTGGAACGTGGAACTACGTCTTCATGTACATTATTTTGTACGCCCCCCCCCCCCCTAGGCCCCACACATTTTGTGATATTTTTCCTCCTCCTAGGCCCCCTTATTTCGTGACATCTTTTTGTGATATCTTACCCCTTCCCCCTCCCACCCCGGCCACCGTAATTTTTTCGCAAATTTTCGTGACATTTAACCCCCTTCTAGGCTACCCTTAGTTCGTGGCATATTTTTGACATCCTAGGCAAATTTTCGTAACATCCGACATCCCCTAGGCCACCCTTAGTTCGTGACATCTTAGACCTTGCGTACGCCTCTCTCATTTCGTGACATTTTGTTGTGACATCCGACCCCCCCCCCCCTCAGGACCCTCTCATTTCGTGACACATTTACGTGCCATCCAATCCCCCATCCCCTAGGCCCTCCTTATTTCGTGACATATTTTCGTGTCATCCGACCCTGTCCCTAGGCCTCCTTCATTTCGTGACTTATTTCTGTGACATCCGACTCTCCCCTGGCCCCCCTCATTTCGAGAAATATTTTCTTGACATTTACCAATCACCCTAAAAAAACACCAGCAAAGATGTAGTCCTACGTCAAAAGAATGTTCTTGGAAGATTCTGAAATATTTTTTCAGCATTCTATGAACTATTTCCCTGTATATTCCTATGTTTGGGCTGCAAAATATTCTAAGAATACTGTTCGAGAATATTCCTCCAAAATTTTTAACTTGATCTCTGAATAATTTTCGAATGCAGATAAGTTTTAGAAATATTCAGAAATATTTCATTATGTTTCAACAACATTATTCAATTGTTTCCATATCCAGGAAAAGTTCACATGTGGTGAAAGTAACACCCGTATTTCACTTGTTGCGGACTCGAAGAAACACTGAAATTCTGCCGCTTCCTTGAGTTCGCAGTGAGGTGGACGCGTATGTTACTTTCACCGTATATGAACTCGTTATCGGATCTTACAAGAGAAATGGGGTAAAAATTGAATGATATTCCATGATTATTTTATATTTCCCAACATTTCTGAAACTTTTTGTCATTCAAAAATTATTCTGAGGACAAGTTAAAATTGTTCAAGAAGTGTTATCGATGAATACCCAACGTTTGCAAGCCCAGACATGAGAATGTTTTGGGAATTTTTAGAGAATGTAAATAAGTATTTCCGAACATCCCTACAACCCTCTTTCCCTCCCAAAATAATATTCTCAGGATATTCCTTGAGTATTTCGTGCTATTAGGGCATGTTATTACTCGGTGTAATGTTAGGAAGTGCAGAAGAAAAAATTTTGCTCATTAACAATATGTGAATGAACGATTATGATTGTGCCTCCATTCTACATTTACGATATTTTCCATGATCAATTCGCACTAAGTCATCGATTTTTAGTACCGTACAAATGGCCAAGTAAAATGTCATCAAGTAACTAAAATATTGTATATTTTACAGGTAGCAAAAAAAGTACAAGTGACCGTGAAAGAATAAACATACCAGGCCATCCGAACAAGCTGGAAACATAAACAGCGAGAAATCGTGAAAGGACTGCGAGAAGAATGGTCGAAAAACAGCGTGAAATGTAACTCGATCAATAATGAATCTATTAAGAAGGATGTTGGTGCTGAGACTGAGTTCAAAACTGGCGCCGACAAATGCGTGCCATTTATCAAAGAATCGAGCATCTCTACTAACGAAACATCCGATTTCGACATTGACTTCGAAAATTTGAAACCCAGTGGATCACAGCAGCATGATGAAAAATTTACCCAAAACACGAAAAGCTGAGCCGAATACGAATGAAAACGCTGAATGGGACTTTTGTGCAAAGCCGAAAGAAAAATTCAACCCAGTAGGTCACAGCAGCATAATGAAGGATTCACCAAAAACACAAAAAGCTCAGCCGAAGACAAATGAAAACGCTGAATCGGATTTTTGTGCAAAGCCGAAGGAAAATGGAAACGCGCAATCGATTTCGCATGCAAAGCCGAAGAAGAACAAAAATACTCCGTCGATTATTCATAGAAAGCCACAGTAAAATAAGAATTCTCAATCTATTTTTGCTGCTAAGCCGAAGGAAAACGAAAACGATGAATCAATTCCTCGTGGAATGTCGAATGTAATCGTGCGGAAGCATATGTACCCAAGAGACATTCATCATCACATCGGCATAGTACATTGCGCTGTAGACATTCGTTTTGTCAATTCACGCTGTACTAATACGGACTACCGTGACCTCGCTGCACTCGAAATCAAGAAATTGAATTCATTGTATCCTGGACGTTTTCGTCAAATTCGACGTAACCTATAATCCGTCGCTGGTTACGAAATCTGCTAGTACAAAACACACGATGTAGAGTACAAAGTGGAAATATTGAACATTGACTCACCCGTCGTGACGGTCGTATTTTCGAGTTCAATATCCTCCAAGATAAAACACGGAGACAGAGGCAATCCGTACTTCAAACATATTCGTTGTCAGGAACGAGTTGACATGCGCAGTGAAATCATGAAGCGCGCTTCTTACAAGCAGCTGCTGCACGTCGCTAACTCGACGAATGTCAGCGATGCGAGAGATGGGGACATGCAAGAATTACGGAGACTTGCAACGTTGCAAAAGATATAGTCAGAAGCGTACTGTAAAAATGATCGGAAACTGGAAAGCAGAGAAATGCAAATAATATAACGATAATAATAATAACAAAATGGTATTCAAGGAGTCGAAAGCTCGGGGAAAATATATTCTGCAACTGGAAATATTATTCAAAATATCGTTTTGCAGCAAGCAGCAAATAAGAATTTTAAAAGGATCGAACTACGTGGGACATTTGTCAGGTACTACCGACGTTGTGAGAGAACCTGCTCACCCAAACTGCGGTAAGCTACATTATTACGTTTTATTCGTGGGAACAGGTCCTGAATAACTTCTAGTCTTCGAGAGCATTAAATCAAAGAACAACGAGATCAACATGAGATCGTCGATTGGTAAATTCCGCAAAATTTTCTCCGATGACCACGTGCACGAGAAATTTAAAGTCTTTGTTGTGGACTGGCAGAAGCCAGTAATTTTCGCTGTCATCCGCGAATGCAATCGCATGAGCATCAGCGATTATGTTAACCTGTGCTATCAATAGACCTTGGAGGACAAATTATTGGACAGGTACATTTGTATTGTCAAGGTCTGCAGTGAGAGTGTCCACGAAGAATTGCGCAAAGATATTGCGTACGTATGTGATGTCAATTTCGAAACGACCAATTTCGCTGTCAATTGCATGGCAATCGTCACTCAAAGTCGAACTCTTGAAGACATCGAACGAAGTTTTAGATCGGTTCAAAAAGGCCTATTATTGCCCACCCAAGATGAAGCCGAAGAAGCGATGACGGAGCTAGATGATGTCATTTCATCAATATCGAATGACAACAACTTTAAACTCATCGAAAGAGAATTATCGAATGTTACGAGAACTCAGACCCTCTGCGAAATTGAAAATGGCATACCTTCTTATTCTCGAACAAAATTATCCTTTAAATTCAACACGATTTTCTGCGTAACGCATGCAAGGTACGCAGAACAGCCTGGACAAGGAAACAATCTGTACAATGAAAACTTGGCATTGTTGATACTGAACAAGTACATGCCATTCGCCCCTCTTATATCGGGTATGATGTTCCTGAAAGAGCGCGGTTTGCCAAATGTACCAAGTAATTTTGATGTCCACCAGCACTTGAAAAATTTAAGAACAGAAGCCAAAAAACACGGCCAATTGACACCCATACTGAAGTTTGTGCAGGAGAACAAAGACAAAATGCATGCCGCATTGAAAAATTTTGAAGGAAAAGAATCATCTTTCGAAATATGTGTAGAGCGAGTCAATTTTCCAAAAGTTAGAATGAAGAAAACTGACAATGGAATTGGAAAAACCCAGCGACACGACAAAAGAAAACTCGACAAGACTGATTTCGACGAAGCTGACAATCTGAATGTTCAATCCACTTGGAAACCAAAGCCGACGAAGAGGTTCAAGATTTCAGCGAAAGTTTGAGTGCCATATCCGTCAATCGTTTCACTGCGCGGAGACTAAGTGCCAAATTCCATCTCGAAACAAAAATTGAAATGTTGGAACAATCGCAAGAAAAAATGCACAAATTTGACGATGAGCGACCACTGCCAAGGAGTAGTGCAACGGAAAATGTCGGTAAGCCCGAAATGCAAATTTCCTACGATCATCTACCCATTTTGTAGAACAGCTTGACACTGGATCTTTACTATTTTTTCCGGTACGGATTTTCTTATGTGACTGTTGGAAGATATAAGGCACCACATGAGGAAAAAGTTATCGATCTCGTGAATCATTACTACCAGTATCTGCAGCATCAACGGTGGGTCGATGCTAAGGTAGTCGATTGTTAAGCAGCGATTCGGAGTTGTGATTAGAAGAACGTCGTTGTTCTTTCAACTGAATGCACAGAGTACTTGATTGGAGACGAGTGAGAGAAACTCGAAAATGCTAACGAATTCGTCCAAAAAAAACAAAGTGTGTTGGGAAAAAATGTACAATTGTTCATACCTTTCCTTCGCAATGACCATTGGCAACTGGTCGTGATCGACGTTGAGAAGAGAGGTATGATGCTAATGGATCCCTTTTGTGGTGATGGAGTGAAAGAGTGCGAGAACTCCATCCTGCCATTGTTGATAACAGGATTCGGAAAATACTCCGAGAAATTGATATTCGCAGGATTCCAAAACCTGAAATGGACCGTCGCAAAAGCTCCAACTGACAGGCCAATTCAGAATGATCTATATAATTGCGGAATGTACGTTCTTTATTACATGGATAGTCTGGGTCAAAAAGTTTCGTTTGACCTTAAACATTGCCGATCCACGATAAAACAATATCGCCATTATGTTGCTGATACTTTTTTACAACAATCCATAGATATGTCTAGTGTCTGTGCGTATTGACTTGTGTAAAAAGATGACCCAATGCGGAAATGCAAAGAATGCGAACGCAACAGATACGAAGAGTGCGCATGGATGGGATACCTTAAAAGATCAACAACAACGAAAGAAGTTTTTCTTTCCGATTTCGTGTGCAGAACTTGCATGAAGAAGAAGAAAATCACGATGATTTCGACTGACAAGAAAAGTTCTCCCTCTGACAAATTGTCTACACTTGCGGCGGCTCACTACGGGCGGAACGATGTGGCAGAAGTGACAGATATCTCGGATAGCATTGCTGAAGTCGCCTTTGATAAAGTGTCACGCGCGAACTGCCCGCCGACGGAACCGTCGTTGAAAGCGTCGAATTCATAGGATTCGTTGAACACGACGAACGCTAGCGTGCACCCGGTAGCAATGGAAAATGCTTTTTTTGACGACCCCGAGTATTACAACTAACGGAGATAGGAAAAAATGCGACGACGTTCTCGTAGGGAGATGCGAAATGGCGGACATATCGGAAGGCGAGCTCATCATCGGTCCTCTAGAGGTGAATATTACAGCGTCGGGTTATTCGACGGTTTTCGGGAGTAATTACCTCGAAGGCGAGGTAATAAACAGCTACGTCGGTACTGAGCTGATAAAAAGCTGAAATAACGTCGTGTACTGCTGCACGGCCATGACAGTTTACTTCCTAGGCGACCTAAAGTGGAACAATACCAACGAAGCGAAAAAGTTCGTTCAACGCACAAAAAGACTCGCTCACCCGCAAGGTCTGCTGTTCATGTCGTTCGTCGCTGGCAGTCACTGGCGTTTGTTGGTCGCGGATATGAGAGACAGGACGCTGACCTTGTACGACTCGTTGAAACGACAATAGAGCTACGACGGCAGCGCTGAGCCCGTCCAACGTTTCCAAAAGTTCATTAGACAATGTACAAAGGACAGCGGTTTTGAGTCTTTTAGGAACGTTGAGTGGGTCGTTCTGAACCCAAAATGTGACCGACCGTACCAAAATAACGGTTACAACTGCGACATGTACGTGCTGCATTACATGCATTGCCTGGGATGTGCAGACCCGTTCCATTTGCGAGCAGTGAACGAACAAATGTTGGTGACGGAGCGCAAGAAAATGGGCAGTAGGTTGGTGCGGTTGTCCTCTGATGTAAAAGAATTGTGCTGGTACTGCACGGAATCGACTCCAAAGAATGAGCCATGGGTGATGTGCAGCATGTGCAGAAGATAGATGTATCTGTCATGCCTGGGCGTCCATTACCAGAAAGTCGCCATAGAAGACTTCAATTCTGACCTCTTCTTCTGCACCCTGTGCGTTCAAGGCCGCAGAGCTTGGATGATCGATTGGGAGTTGCTGGAACCTCGACGTTATTATCTGGACAGGCTAGTTGATGACAGACCGCGAAAGGTCGGGAAACGACGGAAATGAGTGACCCTGGCGCATAGCGCCCTTGCGTATCCCTGGAGAGAGAAAACGATTGACGCTGGTGCAGTGAGCACCCTTGCGTAACCTCCATCTGAATGACGCTGGCGCATGGCGCCCTTGCGTATCCTTGCCCAAATGACGCTGGCGCATTGCGCCCTCGCGTATACTTGGGGAGAGAAAACGATTGACGCTGGTGCAGTGGGCACATTTGCGTAACCTACAGTTGTCAAGTCTTCTAAAATATAAACTTATGAATTCTGAAGTGTTTGGAATTTCAAAATGTTGCATGATTATTTGTTCTTGAGATGTTGAAAAGTGAGAAATTTCGTAATTTACAGGTTCGAAAGCCATCAAGATGTATCATGTTTGACGTTCTGAAATTTACGAAGCTCTGTCTATCTTGGATGTATCGGATTTTTACAGTTGTGCAAAATTATGAAGTTTTTGGTAGTTGGAAAAAAAGGATAATTTGCATGTTTCGAAGAATTACAAAACATTGTTCGAATTGCATAGCTTCAAAAATATGAGTTGTTGTGAAGTTATATAAAAATGTGCAGTTCTGTTACACGTTGAAGATTTTTGAATGATAAAGGTTGAAGAATTGAGAAGAATGTACGAGTTCTGAAAATTTTCGAAGAATCTGTAGGTTTTACTCGTTTTTAGAGTTTTCGGACGTTTCGTTGAATTTCATACACTGAGAAAAATCGTGTCAGTCAGTGGTACTTCATGTTTTCAGTTAGAAAACAATAATAGTTGAAGCAACGGAAATGTTCGTTGATTCCAATTGAATAATTCCCTTGGCAGCATGTGACCACTGAAAAATTATATCAGTCAAACTGAAAATTAAACTGAAAATCGGAGCGGCCCAATTGGAAAAGTCAGTTGAGAGGGTGTTATCACTAAAATTTTTAGTTGTGATAACAAAAAATACCGTTTGTTTTAGTGGAATTACAAAATTCAAGCATGAGCTCCAACTCTTCCGTTTAGTTAATTTCAGCAACAGCGTAGGAAATATTGGACAGTCTAACTTACAATTTCGATTATAACCGATTCAACTGAATATTTAGTTGGACGGAAAGAAATTGACGAACGATTTTCTAAGTGTAATTTAGAAAACTCCAAATTTGCAAACTTAAGATACAAATGTTGACGAGTTTCAAGTGTCGCAAGCATCTTAAAGCATTTTCACGTTTTGTGATTCAGCAGCTTTTGATATTCGTGGAGTTTCTCGGAAATGTGAAATCTGTCGTAGTTTTGCACAAATTATCGTGAAATTTCAGAGGTTCGATGTTTTTCACGAAATTCTGAAGCTTTGGAAGCTTTCGTAGTTTTGAAACTGTGAACGATGTGTATGGAAGTCTCGAATTGTAGGTTTTTGCAAAATTTCTGAAGAAGTTAGAAATTCATAGAAGTTGCTGGAGTTCTGTGAAATAGACAGTATCTAATTCAAAGTCCCCAAAATGTCGGAATGATAAAAATTTTAAGTTGAGATAAAGAAGTTGCGGACTCGAATATGTTAAATTATGAATGTAGAACAGTTATATTGTAATTTTTATCTTGTACATGAATTCCTCTTGCAACAGAAAAAAGCGATCAAATTCTTGAGGTTTACCTAATCATCAATGCGTCCAACTATATATTTAGAATCATTCAATATTTAACAAAAACTGTGGATTGATGTAATGTAATAGCGATCAATTTTTCAGAAAGAATGTCAGAATTTTCCGAAGCTGAGGAAATTATAAAATGGGAATGTCTTTAAGGATTTGGAAACATTTCGAAGTACCGAAGTTGTTCGGAGTATGATTACAGTTATCAAGTGTTGAAATTGTAGAAGCTATTGAAATTGGCAACATTTTGGGGTTTTGAAGTATATTGAATTGTAGCAGATAATGATTAGTTTAGAATGTCTGGCATTTTCTAAAGTATCGAGTTGTAATATGTTCAATGTACTCTTAATTTTGAAAAACTGCAATTGGGAAAATTGAGAACTATAAAAATTGTAAATTTTGGAAGATTTTAGGTAGTATTTGGATTGTCTGAAAATTAAAAAGTTTTACACGTTCTGACATATTGATATATACTAGAATGCCGAAGAATTTTGAAGTTCGAAGGACCAAAGGTTTGGACTTGATTAATCTCTGAAAACGTCGTAAATGTTGAGGGTTACAAGAATTTTGAAATTCAAAACCTACAGAAATTTCAGAGTTTTCAAAGTTATAGGATGTCAATGTTTCGAAAACTTTGAAATTTTGTGAATGTATGAAGTTTTGAAGTTCTGAAAGTAACAAAATTGAAGGTTTCAAAATTCGTGGAAAATATGATGATTGCATGACCTTGCGAAGTTAAAAAGATTATGCTATTAAAGATTTTTGGAAGGAAGTTCTGTGGTACTGGAGTTTTCGAAATTTTTTTTTTGAATGCTGGACTTTTCTAGAGTTCAATGCAGTTAAGAAATTGCTGAGTTTCGGGATTCTCGAAGATTGCGAGTTTCGAAGGATTTGAAGAATGACACGTACCGAAATGTTTAGGTTTTTCGGATTCCGACGTAGAGTTCTAAAGCTTAACGAGTTTTGAGATTTTGATTCTAAAGGACCCTCTACATTCCACGAAAAAAGTGTAACGAAAGATTCTTGCAGCGGTGAGATCATCGAAACCCACCTTGGGTCCCTCTGAAGATGCGCGAGCGGCAACCTGCGCACCAGATGTCGGCACCATTGCCGATATCCTCGTTGATCTCCGTCCCTCTGAAGATGCGCGAGCGGCAACCTGCGCACAAGATCGTAGGCACCATTGCCGATTCCTCATCGATCCTCGGAAAAGTACTTGAAGTTTTTCAGCCGTGAAGGGACGCTGCCGACTCTTACAGGAGCTTCCTGCACACGTAGCATTTCGCGGAGTTTACGCAGATTTGTGAGGTCAGTTCAAAATCTTTTAGAGTTTTTAGGATTCGTGAAGATTTAACGAAAATATAGTTGAAAGGTCCGGGAAGGAAAGGGGCTTACCAACATTTCGGAAATGTTTCAAGAGAGTGAAAAAACATTCCCATGTTGTATGTGGAAAAAAAGTTTTGGTATATGTGAAAAATTTTGTAGAATGTCATATTATCAAAAAGCTACCTCGTTCTAGAAGCAATAACGAATTTAGAAAAAAAAGCTCGTTAGCCCCTGTCGTTTCCGGACCCTCCGGTTGATGAAAATATGGAAAGCTGTTTACAACACTAATTTTGCAGTTCAAATTTTTAGATCGTTTCCAGAGTAAAAATGCAATATCCTCAATTCACTCTCAAATTTCTAATTTTTTTTGTTCTTGTATTGCCGACACAAAATTTGTGCCGTTATTATATACTTGAAATACTCAGGTACCTGAAATAGGTTGATAAGGAGTTTTCATTTCGTTCTCAAATTACTCCGAGCGTTTCTTTCTTTTTCAACTCTGGAGTTGTCGATTTGTACTTGAAGGAATTTAAGTGTTCTTTTTTCGTCAGTCAGTGTCCTCTTTTAGTCCTTAAAATCCTTTCGGTCATCAGTTGTAAATAAGTTTTTATATGATGCTTGATGTCGTCCATAAGAAATAGTATACTATCGTATACAATTTGATATACGTGTAGTCATTCATGGATAATGTCGTATCAATTCTTGGAAAATGTCGACTAACTTTTCTATTCGTTACGCATTTTTGCCTGATTATTTATCATTCTTGATACCGAGAATATGCGCAACACACACAGGAAACATGACGATTTTGTACCGACATGCCAACAGATATGGAATATGTCTATCTTAATGTTAATAATCGAATATTATTCTTTATAAAACTATTTGATTCGATTATAAACCATAATCAAGATTTCAAGAGATGTTTGTTTGAACCACTGGATGTGATAATTTTACAAATCTAATTAAAACTTTCTCAGAAGCCATGCATTATTTGATACTATCAGTTACACGAACCTTAGGGTACGACATATTTGTAAGTGAAGAAACAACGAGACTTACAGAAACCAAATATCTCAGATATAATATCAGGCAACATTTTTCTAGAATCTGCAAATAGTGAAAATCTAAGAACTTAAAAGCTATCAGTTTTCAGAGTCGCGAAGTTGCAAATGTAATGGCTATGATTTTATCCTCGCGGAACACAATGCTGTGAAAAAATTCCTAGATTAGGTCTCATCATCTGGGTCCCCGATTCAAATCTCGGTTAGGTAGATTTATGATAATCAGAATTTTCAAAGAATTTGGTGAACGGCGTCTCGAAGAATTGGTGTCCTGTATGCCAACGTATTTTTTTTTCTTGCAAAATTATTTTTTTAATGCAATTGAAAGTACAAAATTTCCATGGTGAGTCAACCTTGAGCTTTGCGCGGATAATAGCAAACGAAAAGATAGGGCCGCAAAAAGAAGGTGAAAATCGCGCATTCGGAAGCTTCGACATCTTTGCTTGTAGCCCTTGAGATGAAATCCTCAGAAAAAAGATAAAAAGCACGCGAACAGCTCAGGTACACATGCTCATTATAATTCGTCGTACTTCGTATTTGAGATGTTCAAATTTTATAACAAAAATTTGAAATGTACCGACGTAGAAAATTACCTGAAATATTCAAATAACTGTGAAATCTTGAATATTGTGTATATTCAAGGAATGTTTAGCCATTCTCGAAATTGTTGGAATTTAAAACTAATTTCATAAAATGTAAAAATCTCATGTATTGGAAATTCAAGATACGTATTTGAACATTCAAAGACAACTTATTGGCAAATCCAACATGGAGGAATAGGTGAACAGCTGAAAACAGGAAGTTAAAAATTAAAAACTGTGACTCGGTCTATTTCGTTCCAATTTGATTGAACGTGTGACATTTTGGAACTTCGCTGAATCTAACCATTATTCCTCGAAAATAAATTGTTACAGACATGCATTGACGCTGATGCGGCGCCAGAATACCCGGAAGATTGTTAGAGCAATTTCAGAATCAGTTTTTTCGGGCGAGTGACTTCTACAAGAGCCTTTCGTACACGCCGCAATGCGCGGAATTCGTGCAGAATCGCCATATCGGCGGAGAAGTTGGTCGACTAAGAAGAAGAAGAAATTTGGCGAAGAGTTATAAAACTTGTGGAGTTTTGAGAGTTTCGGAAATCTTGGACATCCCTAGGGGGCGGGAAACCGCTGTGGTTCTCAAACCAGAGCAGTTTTTACCAAAGCCTAGTATATCTATATATGTGAATTTTTCATGTTTATAGATTTACTAGGCTATGGTAATAAGAATGAAACCGCTCTGGTTTTTGAAACCAGAGTAGGTTCCCAAACAATAGGGATGTAAAAATTCCACCAGATTGCGTAGATGTCATTGGACCAGTGGCAAAAATTTTTCAAAAGACATTTTGTGCTGTGTCGTGAAAGTAATCTAACGTTACAGTTTTTCAAATTTATGTCAGAACTTCGAAGTATTCAAGAAATTGATATTGAAAAATTTCGAAGATTGTGGATTATCGATGATTCCTAGTTGTGAAGGATTCGAAAATAAAAACCTCACGCAGTTACAAAATGTTTTTGGAATTGGGAAATGTTAAAGCTTTGCGAAGTTTAGGAATGGTATACGTCTGAAAGATCTGGAGAATTTGATGTTTCGAACATTCCGAGCATTATGACAAGTCAGAGTTCTGAAAATTGTGAAGCTGAAAAAATGTAGAATGCTTGAGTGCTGTAAAAATTCCAAAATTATGACAGTTTTCGTAATGTTGTGAATTTTAAAAGTTCCGAAATGTCGAATTCTTCGGATTATGCGCAGAATTTTGCCATTCAAAAATTATACAGTTTGGTTATTGTCACGGATTGAAAATGATGCAAAAGTTCTAAAGTTTGGAAGCTGTAGTATAGTTCCAAAATGTTTCAAGTTGTAAGATTCTCAAGTTTGTAAAATGTCGGAGCTTTTGAGACTCGCGGAGATTCAGAGTTTTGGAAGTTTAGAAACATTCGGAAGTTGTCGATTTCCAATGAATTTTTTTCGGACACTTCTATGAAAGTGTTTGGAGTAGCGTACTTGTAGTACTAAATTTCGGCGTCCCCTCTACACTGAGAAAAAAATCTGCTACTCCCAATACGGTCCATCGTGTTGCGGGCTAAAGTTTTAGCTCTACACGGCGAGCGCCTTGCACAAAGAATTTTTGTTCTTAGTGTAGATCGTGTTTAAAATTAGGGTAATTTAAGCTTTTTAAGCTCGAATTTACATGAATGATGCCTACAGCGAATACAAATTGGATGAACAAGATGAAGGAGAAGAATTTCGCGAATTGATCATATTTCGCCCTCGTAAGCAGCAGTGAGAGAGAATGTGATAAAATTGTTCTCAATTCTCCCCTATTTTGTACTCATTCTGTCTGTTCTGTTTTTGGACTGAAATTCGTTGATTTTCGACTCCAAAAATATCAACAAATTATTGTATTAACTGTGATCAGTCATACTCAGTCATCAAACTATGCTTATTTTGTGATTTAATGAAATTTTCATGACTATCAATTATTATGAATATTCGAATTCATTGCCAAATTATTATAAATGATCAAATATGGTATATGATGGTTGATAAAATACTTTTTTTTTATTTTCCTGGTCGAAAAATGAATTATTATGGTTAAAAAAAGATAAAAAGAGAATGAGGACGAAATGGGAGAGAACTGAGAACCATTCGATCTCATTCTCTCTCACCGCGACGTACAAGGGGCAGGAAATGCAAGTACAAAAAAACTCGTCTATCGTCGCATTAACCTTTTCATCATTTGCATATTTATCGAGCAAATGTAACTCGTCAGATAGACATTGTGGTTCTTTAACTTGTTCTAAAGGTATTTGCCATTTTTGTAGACGAACGAGTCGCGAGGCTATTGCATTACGTCGTCTCTTACTTGGCAAGTGCATAAATCATGTGAAATGTATGTGTTCTCGGTCGCGAAAATATAGTCATGCGTGTCGAGAGAAATGTTCGGGAATGAGCGTTGAATCCCGTTGATACTTGAATATCGACTATTCGATTTAAAAAGAGCTTGGAAAAATGGTCATGTCAAACATTTGTTTGCTTGTTATTTCATTTCCGCGCATTACAATTTGACACTTTCAACTGCACCGAATAATGTGGACATAGGCCGCCTGCAACGTCATTTTTATACCATGCATTATGTTTATGCTATAAATAATGTCGCTCAACATATTAGGTGCCTTTTACAATAATTCGAACAAAGACGCGGTAAAGGAGCCTGCAAGCTGCATCCATTAACGCAAATAGCGCTATAATCTGTGGATGTTGGTGCACATTCAAAATGCGTGTAATTCAGGGCACAGCGGTATCTGTATAAATGCAGTCGTAATGAACATGCCGCTAAGTCCATTGTTGTGAAAAAGGAATGACTCCATTTGAATGAGCTACTCGCAAAGTCGAAAGTCGAATTGGAATTCGAAATTCGATTTAAAAGAATGCACGGAAAAATCGAATTCGAATGATTGGTATGTTTTCTCGTCTAATGACACATTCAATGCCTACATTTGTACATACACATAAGATAAGTAATATAAAATTATGCATTTTATCGAACTGTCGTGAAATGAGCGATTTTTATTGGGGGTGCATTCATGAAAATTGTATAAAACTTTTCCCCATAAGTATGCGAGATTTATAAAAATATATGTATGCACCAATACACTTTCAATGATATGACTCCATGGGAATCGCATATGTCATAAAAAATTTTCAAGAGTTTCATACAGTAGACGTTCTAAAATTTTTTTTTTTTCCAATAAAAAGTACACAAATTGATAAGTTTTCTCATAAAAATTGGAATCTTACTAAGGGGGTTATAGTTAATATTTGTGAATGTTTTGACTAGCGAAAAAAACATTGATAAGTAAACCCTGGCAGTGAACTCAATGAAGACTTGATAACTTGCTTTCCCAAGAGATATGTGTGTTTCGCAGGAAGTGTGCGGAGTATGCTTGACTAAATGTAATTGATGCGATAACGTAAATAATAAGATGGTAAATATACGCCTGAAAACACCGCTTTGAAGATAAGTTTTTATCCTTTCTATCAACTTGAGAAAACAAAGTTCTTTCAACCATTCCAAAAGTACACAATTCTCAGAAAGGTCCTAAGGTATTTTAAATTCGCGATTGTTTGTGTTAAATTTACGCTTTTTCATAAAATTATCGTAATTGGCAAGTTTCAGAAATGTTGAACAATTTACTATTTTCTAAGTTGTTGAGTGATTAAATGTTTGAAGTTCTGAATTCGCAGTTTGAACGTATATCCCATGTTCATGAAAAAATGTTGCAAATTTTTGTAAATATCGTAGGTTTCCAAGGCTATGTAACATGTTTTTGAGTTTGTAACAAGTTGAAAAAAAAACTGGTGAAATTATAAAATTATCACGTGGTAATTATTTTGAAATTTTGAAAATGTACAATGTCAAAGTTTCATAGCCAAAGAGATTTACAAAATTTGGAGCTCTGGACGTGTATTATAGTTTATTAAATTTGAACAATTTTGAAATTCTGAAGAATTCGTATTATTTTGTTTCGGAGAATTTAGATGTTTGTAAATTGTCCAAATTTGAAGCAATTGAACGAGTTTCGATCGATGATCAATGACTGAATGATACCGGTGTCTGTTTACGCATTGTTTACTAACATTGCATTGACAACAACTGACAAATGTCGAATGAAATCAGCTGGAATGAAAAAAACAAATGGAACTTGGGTCAAATAGGGTGCACCAGCTGACGGTGTTAGAGCAAACGACGCAACGTGTCGTGCGTGAGGAAATGCGGGTAGACACGATGCAATTGTGACAATTGCGTGTAGAGAATCTCTACTATAGAGAGAGAAAAACGTAGTTTCACAAGATACTGTTTTCTTGCTTTTACAGGGGACGCCAGCGGACGGAGCATTATTTATATATTTTCGAATGTCAAATGTGACACTTATTCAAATGCCAGCCCAGATTTCTCGTTATTTCTTCATCAACGAGAGTTTTCCTAATTCTAAAAAAATTATCACCGGTCCCTCGATGAATGCTTATTATTAAGCGCCCACTGCAAAGAAAAAGAAACACCGGATCGTACTCCAAAAAAAAAAAAAAAAAAAAACCGAACATATGCCCGACGGGGCACTTATTTTTCGTTATCTACCTATCACCTAGAGTTTTATGAATTCTGAAAACATTGTAAAAATTTCTCACAAGTGTCATCATCACGTACGCCGTGCCTTTTTCAGGAAAAAAATAGCGGGAGGTTTCCAAAATGAGCTGGAAAAGATTGGACTCCGAATTGGTGCACATACATGCACATATACACATGGCCGCATGCTTGTGTGCGTTTGTGTGTGTTTTGACAGCTCGACCCAACAAGATCTAGAATTTGCACTTTTTACCTGTCACCGAGAGATTTCTAATTCTGAAAAAATTATCACTGCTTCCTCGATGAATAATAATCATTAAGCACCTACTGCAAAGCGAATAAAAACACCGGATCATACTTTTAAAAAACAATAACCCTATCGGCGAAGTAACAAATTTTCGCATCCATTTCCTAGCATTTCTTCGCATTTTCGCGGGAAAAGGTGTGTATAAATTATGCGCGAAATAATCCAATAAACACTTTAATATTTTTTTCAATCGTTTTTGCACCACAATTGGTTATATTAACTTTTACATTAATTTATTAGAGTTTACTGCATTAGTTTTGAAATAGCCGATAGGAGCGCAAGTGTCGATTTTTTTCCGGGATGTGACGTTACAAACTTCTGCTACATGATATTTTATCGATAGATTAAAATATCGATATTCTGATTTGTGAATCCGATATATCGGACTCGATATAAGAGGCTACGAGAATAATAATATTCGATATTTAAATTACGATATCGGGCAAAATAATCCTGTTTTTTTGATTCGCTGTTAGAAGAAAAAATGTTTTTAGTTTTTTTTTACATTTTATTCTGTTTGGTTTGTACCAACATAATAAACGAAAAATTTCCGATGACTGGTAGTTATATGCCAACACATGTATATATATAGTGACGTATAGTCCCGCGTATTTGCGGCATTTTCTTTGGCGTGCTGTAGCGCACTGTAGCGGGTCTGTTATTTGTTTGCACGTGTTGACACATGTCGTGTGTGATGTAAAATATTCGAATATATAGGTAATAGCAGGTAATAGCTAGAGAAAAATAGTTAAAGTTGAAATGTCATCACTGTCGACAAATCTAAGTCCGTCGCAAGGTACATCGACTCATGCGACAAAAAGTTTGGACACAAAAACTTTTTTCGAGAAAGTCGATGCTTCGTCGTCCAAGTGCACAATATGTGGAATAATCGTAAAAACGAGTGGAAATACGTCGAACATCTATTCCCATATCAAAACGCATTATCCTAATCTTGCCGCGAAAATACAAGAGAGCAAATCGAAAAACATGAAAAAACAGGTTAGAATATGTGAAGATATATATTTTTTTAGAAAAGAAAATTAGATCTTTTTCCTAAAAATATGCACCCAGTGAGACCTAAATCAATTTTTTTTAAATAATTTTTCACCTGAAAATCGAATGTACACTACATTATTTACATTTTTCAGCTGTATTAGTGGAAAATATTGTTCGCAACCTTTTATGTCCAAACCTACTACCGAAAAGAATTGTAACGAAAAATGAAAGCATTCTGAAATCATATCAATCAACTAGGAACATTTTTTGTACATTGAGTTATGAATTTGAAAATGGAATTTCAAAAAACCGTATGATGGAAGTGGTGTTAAATATTGAATCCAATTCTTATTTAATTTTGTTTTTTCAGAATATGGCTTCAACTGCAAACGACACCAACGACTCGGATGATGGATTAAGCGAAGCCAACAACTCTTCTACAAGTAGTCCACGAGGGGTTAAGAGATTCAAACAGCAAACTTTTTTTGACTGTTTGACAAATGCTGCTAGTTATTGAGGTAATAAAACTAAAATAATAGATAATGATTTATAAATTAATAATGATATGATTATTTTCAGCTTATTAAGAATTTATGAACATCTATAATGATTCATTTGTTTTGATTCGACTTTAAATAATTATAACTGTTCACTCTATATTGTTTCATGTTTGAAATTAATGCACAAACTTATTTTCATCTTTAAGAAATCTGCAACATACGAAAGTTGCAACCTCTGTCATGGATATTGTCGTTCTTTTTTATATTTGACAATTTTTAAAAAAAGAGAAGTTTCTGAATTTGTAAGATTTCAAATATTCTAAAAATAAGAGTTCCCAAAAAATTTATCATTTTTGAAATTTTTGAAGTTTTGAAAGTCGCCGGAAATTTCTTATATTTTTACTGTTTTCATTATTTAAAAGCTGTCAGTAATCTAACCATTTATGGTTTTTTGAAAATATCGAACATTCCGAACGCAATTTTTGGACGATTTGAGGACTTAATAAACTTTCGAATTGTTCAAAGTTGTTGAAAGTTCTTCACACAGTTTGTATTTCTGTGATTCGAAAATTTTATATTATGATATTTTCATCAAGTTTCTGAATCTCTTAAAATCCTGAATATTTTCCAAATGGAAGTTGTCGGAAATACCTTATATCATTGATATATTCAGAAATGAAGAATATTCCTAATAATCGGGGAATGCACAGAATTTAAAAATCCAAAATTATTATAACAGTTCTACTCTCACCAAGATTTTCTGAGTATTAACAAATATTCTGAATTTACAGCGAAAAAAATCCCGAAATTGATGTAATCCATGACAATTTATCGATTAAAAAAAATTTTTAGCAGTATTATAACAGGCGCAACAGCTTGATTCAACGAATTGTCTTGATGTGTCGATCGAAGCCATTTATATGAAAATCATTCCACAGAAGGTGGTGAGAAGGACCGTTTCATAACCCAAAAACTCTTTTTCATGATTCGCAAGGACAATATGCTTGTGCGCTGCGTGGAAAAAGTAGGTTTGCAACGATTCGTCCATTTCGTATGTCCACTTTTCAAGCTGCCTTCGAGGTTCAAGGTAATGACGATATGTAATTTAGAAATTTCTGGATTTCTGTATGTGATATTGTAGATTTTCGATACTTGCAACATATTCGAAAGTTTTGAAATATTTGTTATTTTTAAAAGTTCCAGAATTGTCATAATCATCAAATCCTACTGAAATTGGAAAAATTCTGCCGATTTCCAGGTGAAATTGAAAACAAAAAAAATCGCGAAAAATCAAGTCTTAGTTGTTCACGGTTTTTTTTGTGCCGCAATGTAAACGTGGTGCTGAAGTGACACGTAATAGTATTTTGTAGATAGAAAATAATGTGCACTAAAGAAGCGTCGATTTTGAAATAATCGCGCCACATAACATAAATATCACCGATATGTTTTCCATTTTTCTTTTTTTTCACTCAAATTTTTCTGTAGCTTCTACAATTATAAGCTAATCTGTATGAAACTGCATTTTTTTAAATCCAAATGATTATTCTACAGGTTACGCGACTTATAAATGGACGGTACGATGCCAGTGTCGAAATCATGAAGGCAGTATTCGAAAAAGCGGAAAACGTGTCATTCACAAGCGATGTTGTCACCATATCCAATTCATTGAGGTCATTTCACGTCATCACCGCTCACTTCATTGTGGATTTCGTTCTCGAAGGAATTTGTTTATCGGCTCTACGTTTGTCACAGATGTGGAATATCAACTTCTTGTAATATCAACTTTTTCGTGGAATGAACCATTTCAGGTTCGGAAAGGAAATTTTGCGGATGCGCCAAAAATTACGACTATTTATATTACGAGAAACGAAAGGAGAAGGGTCTTTTTTATGGATAAAACGTATTTAAATCTAGTCCAATAAAAAAACTTCCATCGGAAATAGAGTCCTTCTTTATTTTTGGACTGAAAATTTTCTCATACCTAATGGAATATACTTGGCTGATTTTTCTTTGTATTTTCAGTCTTACACTGGTGATTACATTGGAGAACAATGCGAAACAGTAATGGACGAGTTCGGTACCTCCAATGCAAAACGATTGTCAACGACCACGGATGGCGGGCCGAACATGATCGTCGCAGTGCGAAATATACTAGGCTCTGATGGGAGAATCCCTTGCATGGTCCACACGCTGAACCTGATTGTGGAAGACGCATTGGCGAAGATAAAATCGTTTACGAACGTTGCCAACTACATGAAGGCAATCGTGAATTACTCGAAGTACTGTGTCAACGCGATGGACGAGTTACGGTGGAAACAAGAAAGAAGAAAAATACCCAAAGGACTTGTCGAAACTCTCATCCAAGACATTGAGACAAGGTGGCATTCGACATTGGACATGATGACGAAATTTGTAAAGCTCGCGACTTATGTGGGAGACAACCGAAGACAAAAATATTGCAATGTTACAGACATGGTACCGGGGTCGAATTTGTCCGTCGTGGAAGATCTCGTGCAATTGCTTGGCCCGTTTAAAGAAGTTTCTGATGACATCAGTGGGCACAAATACGTCACAGCGAGTTTGGTCATCCCTCACCAATCTTTTATGTTGAAAAGTAGCTGGAGTTTCCATTACGAAGCAAGTTGGACGAGACGCTCGCGAAGTTCTCCAGGATTGTTTCACTCAGAGATTGGTGCCCTTGGAAAAAAATCCATTGTTGGCGAAGGCGACCCTATTGGATCCTCGGTTCAAAGAAGCTTTCTGCCAGAGTGCCATGAATGTCCAATACGCTGTAAGCGACATTTTGCGAGAAATTCGCAAATAACACAAGAATCATGGGCGGGCGTCTGTTGAGGTATTTCATAGATATGATATTTTTTTTCTCGTTTTCAACGTTGACGATACTCGATATATAATATTTTTTAATTGCCATTTGCTTGTTATGTTTGCAGTCAGCAAGAGCCATTAACAAACCCGGGGCAAAAGGAAATAGCGTTTGGGCAATGCACAGCGACATCTTGCAGGCTCATGGGACGAGGATGGAAATTCCCGATGCTGCTGTCTTGCCCAACGAATTGAAATTGTACTTCGAACATCCCCACGCGAATCAAGACATTGCCCCACTGACTTTTTGAAAATGCAACAAGAACCTTATGTCAATTTTGGCAAATATAGCGGTCAAGTATTTGACACCACGCTCGAGTTCCGTTCCATCGGAAAGGTTAGCGTCGACAGTGAAACTTGTCGCATGCGACAATCGCAGTCGCATGACACACGACAACGTGAAAAAACGGGTATTTTTAAAAACGTATTGTATTGTTGATTGATACATTCTCATGTGTTCGGTAATAAGAATTCAGTCTGCAAAAAACTTTTCGTTGTACTACGTTGTTTCATTATGCCATGTCGATACTTTTTATGAACAAACACTATTTGATTATTGACCAACTACGCTATGTAACAGCAATAATTTTGTAGAACAAGTTTTGACGAATTGACTTTAATTGATAAAAATTCATACTTTATTTTCTTAGGCCCAAAAATACTACTCTATAAATCATACACAATTTTTATGACACAGACACAATATTTTATTGGGCAACGATTGTACTGAATACAATAATTTTTTATTGAGATTTGTAGTTTTGCTTTCAAAAAATGAGACATGGTTTCTCTAAAAACTGAGAATTCATCTTTTCATGATATTTGATAACTTGTTAATTGTGTTTATACGTTAAGGAAAGTGATTATATACATGTTTCAATCCGTTGGCGAATTTGGAAATGAGCAATAATTTGAATTTGTCGTTTTAGACACAGAGATTTTAGTTTTTCTAGTTTTGCTGTACTACGATATTTCGCAAAAAAAAACATTGACACCGAAAATAATTAATAATTCATATATATACACACATTATAGAAAGGGAGCTGCAAACATGAAAAAAATATCGATATTTCGATATTTTCAAGCGATATTATCGATATATCAAGATATCGATTTTTTTTCAAATATCAAAAGCAATATTGATATCTTTTCAAATATCGATGAATATCGATTTCAATATTTTTCGAAATATCAACAACCCTAGTGGTCAAGCACTAATGAGCACAAGTAAGGTATGGTTGATCTACTGCGATTTTCATTTGACAATTGTCTTGGGTCAATTCCATGCATGAAATTGACGTGTTTCACATGTAATTACATCAATGGCGAAAGTGAAAACAAGGAAAACCAAACAATAATTTTTAATTCACGTAGCGACTTCTCACGAAAATGATTTTTTGCGTCTCATTATTTCTTAATGTGCACATCTATAAAATCTCAATTCTAAAAAATAATCTTTGACTCGAGAACAATCATAATTTGAGTTCACTTGGGGTAGCGGATACCTATTCGGTATGTATCTGATACTGTAGACTCTAAAATTCCCTAGGGTGGAAAATTTAAAATGATGTATGCAGTATATCTACATATATGCGATTTCAAATTTTCCGCCCTAGGGAATTTTAGGGTCCCAAGTATCTGATACCTACCGCCCGAGCGAAAATAAATGTTGGAGTGTATTGATGCGATTTCGGATAGAGCTCGGAGTCCGAGGTCGGACATCCCGACTTCGGCTCGAGCTCGAATCGACATCGTACTTCGATCCATATTTTCAATTTTTTGCGCGCGCGCGATCCATTCTTTCGTATCCGATATAATCGGGTTTTTAAATTCTAAATTATGAAATGATCATAATTATTGACAGTTTTATACGGTTTATTATTTTTTAAAGGAAAGATATAATTATTCAAAATTATTTTATGTAATTTGTATTCAATTTGAATTGTTTTGAAGAAATTCCTTCTTAATATTTAACAAATTCAAGAATGTATTCTGCACTTGATGAAATTTCGGCGCTGACATGACATTTCACGAAAACCTTAATTTTTGAATATTTTTGGGAAAAGATATTGGGCGTACGCGAAAATAATAATCAAAACATTTTTCATCAAATGAGTTAATTATTTCCGTAAAATAACCGCGTAGACATATACGTAAACTGACGTTAACTTTATGTGAAGTTGATATTAACTTATAACTGATTCACAAATTCTTCACACAAATTATAAAAACGAAATTGCAATTTTATGATCAAATTAGTGAATTTTTCAAAACATTCCGTAGATTTCATATTGAAATTCACATGATCTCAATGCAGAAAAGGTTGAATTACAACTTGCTCGACGCTATTCACAATTGATTTCGCAGTCAATTTGACAATTTTTTTTATGCTCAATTAATTGATCGTTATTTTTTCAATGTTCGGTTGACTCTGCAACTGGAATATTCTTAAATCTTCGGAGTTCGTTAGGAACGAGAATGAAGGCCCTTCTAGGTTCCATCTTACACCTTCCAAGGCGACTGAGTTTCTGTCATTATGTACAGAATGTTGCATCTCTTTGATCTAAAAACACACATCATTTCGCAAAACAACATAATTATTTGGAAACTCATTCTTTAAAATTGATTGTTTGTACATGGGTTCATAACCCGATTTCAAAGCATTCCTTATTTTCCCTAGCACGCTTTCGATAAGAAATGCACTCAAAGTGTGCAAATAACAGCCCATGTTTATCACATAATCTGCTACATGTATCAGACAGTGAAAATTCATCGATACTGAGGTTCTTCCATAGTAGATAGGCATTTATTCTACAAAATTGTTTGAATCAATTTTAGCTCGATAACAATGTTGCACCGCAAGTCCAGTCGAGCACAGAATCTGAAACGATACAAATAAAAGCGAAAAATGTTAAAACATCCGATGAGACACCAAGTATTTCCTCACCACTATTCCCGCATATAAGAAAAAAAAATTATATTGGGTAGCTTTTCAGTGTGGAATTTCTGTCACTAATTGCGTTTTCCGCTGAAAATCTGTTGGAACTTGCTGTTCTACTAGGCCTAACATGAAATCTGAATGTTTTACTTTTCCTTGGCTCAAACGGACACCGGGGAAATACTCAGATAGCCAATATTCTAACAGTTTTTTATGACGCCGAGAGGGCCAAGGTGCATGAAATCGAGGAGGATCATGTTCACCATATCGAAATTATGTATTCGACGTAACGGAGATCCATAGTTGTAGTGCTGTGGTTGCGATTGGTTTCGAAAAGACTCATTATTCCTTTGAGGTGCATGCAAATTGAAATAAAGTCGTGCCATCGGCTCATTCTCCACGGACTGTACACCTTTCGCAAGAAAAAAACCCCATATGTCCTTTTGAGCCTTTGATAAGAGCTCTAGCGACCATGTCAGCAACGATACATTTTGAGCAAACGTCGTATAAAATCCCTTCAATCACAATTTTATCTGTCAATGACTCGTTCAACTCTTAGAAAAATTTATCGAAAAAGTAATAAATGTCCGCGGGCTTTTATGTGCCCATATATGTACTGACAGAAAATGTTGTGTAAGTATCACTTTGATTGTCAGAATGCACACTACACAATACTGACCAGAACAGTTTTGCACAAGATCTGAATAACGACACGCCATCTATGTGAAACACTGACGAATTATTTTATCAGGGTGTAGGGCAGAGTTAACGCAAGATCGCAGCCTACCCTCAATGCTAGAGTGCGCAAACTGTACTTTTCGCGCGAAACTGTTATCAACAGTAATAATGCCCCAGTTATAGTGATTTTTAAAGAAAGGGTTCGTCGATTTGGGTAACTTAGAAAACGCATTTATTCTCAGTATTAATAACAATTCAGTCATCCAAGTTTCCGGCATTTTTCTAGCCGATAAACGTGAATCGTCGATGTCATTAGGCTCAGCACCAACATCGACATTGTTAAAATTTTCGTTGTTGACAACATGATTTTCCTCATTTTTCTCACCTCCCTCGTTATCAGAATTGTCGTCCTCTCCGTCGTCATCTTACCCTTCATCGTAGCTGTAGATTTCTTTATCTTCGCAACATTATCTTTATTATCCTGCTCTTCAATATTTTCTTGATTCTCGGCGGCATTCGCGTCAGCAACATTTCCACAGTTGACAATGTCGGGTTCAATATTATCGGGATTATACCTAATACCGTCAAGAGGAAATTCTTCGAGTAAATGCGCAACTTCCTTCCTATCCACCGCCTCGGCGATCAGATTTTGAATACCTCATATGATCTCCAAGACGGCGTTTTGTACAAAACGATGCCTGCCCAATTCATTCTCATTGAAATCTGTTGGGACTGTTGGATAACTGTTGGATTCCGGACTTTGAAATTCTATAAAAATTATCATATTGTGACGTAACGTCATTTTTTTTTCCTAGTAATTTTAAATTCATCATCAAAATGTAGAACGTTGAATTCATTGTTTAATTTGTTTGCTCGAATGTTCTCTTCGAATTTTAAATTTATCATCAAAATGTAGAA
>JAPYZK010000373.1:0-28586 GCA_030522785.1 Platygaster equestris
GTCCCAATACCTACAAATGGCGCGGTTCAATTGGGGTCAAAAAACTAGTGGTGGGGGAATGGGATCAGCTATCCAGTGTATTATACAGATCAGTGGTCATGACATGAGGCAACGCATGCTGTTGCTGTACTTTTTATTTTCTCTTTCTCTGGTCATTTCGAATTCATTTTTTCGCGCTTTCTAAACGTACGTGCATCGTATGTTATAGCCGGCGTATTTTATTTGTCAAAAATGTCTGTGACACTCGAGCAAAGTTATAATTTTGAGTTCGTCGCCAAAAGCTTCGTCGCTGGCGGTAAGTTTTCATATACATTTCCTTTTCTTTCTATCATAATTTCGAACGTCCGTGACTAAATATTTTCCTTGATTTCTTCGACACTTTCACATGCTCGCCTCGAAGAATGCGCTGCGCATTTATTAACTGAATCGATTTAAAAAACTTGATTTTGCTTCTCTCACATTTTGCTACGGAAGAATTTTTTTTTTTTAATTTTCAGGCATTTGTTATTTATAATTGTAGAACTATTGCAGTTTTTGAAGGAATTGACAATTATTTATTTATATTTATAATTGTACAAAAAATGGATGATTATTCGCACGTGCGAAAAATTTTAGTTGAATTGATACAAGATGAATATTAAATTCATAAAAATGTACCAAGAAGTACATAGTATTATACGTCAAACATCTTATGTAATTTTTACTAGGAATTTCACAACATTAAATATGGATGTCATAGGTAATGCACTTTTTCTTTGGGTTGATCTCGAGTTTCGAAACTTTCTATATGCAAAAGAATATCTATATATGACAAAATAATTTTTTAAATAAAAATGTATAGGGTCGTTAATAACTGACGTGACAAACCCTGATGAATTCGTACTTCAGATAACCAAATCGATCTTGATTAAAAAAAAAAAACGTTATTTGCTAAAAACTGAAATCTATATCAATTAATTTACTGTCAACTTTTTTTAAATTTTCAGGCATTGCAGGGATGTGCTCAAAAACGGCTGTCGCCCCACTGGACAGAATAAAAATACTCCTGCAAGCACACAATGACCATTACAAAAATTTAGGTAATTATTCAGACTTCTCAAAACCTGAATTCCATACATGAATTTTCATCCCACTTTCATTTCTTTCAGGGGTCTTTTCAGGCCTGAAAGAAATCGTGAAAAAAGAAGGATTCTTTGCTCTCTACAAAGGAAACATGGCCCAGATGATAAGAATTTTTCCATACGCGGCGACGCAATTTACATCATTTGAAATGTACAAAAAGGTATTTGAATTCTAAATTTCAAGCGTTGAATGATGCGCGACTCGTACAACGGTGACTTTTTTTTTTAACGACGATGCTTTTTTCAGTTTTTAGGTGCTTACATCGGTAAAGATAGTCACATAGACAAATTTGTCGCTGGTTCTTGCGCGGGAATGACCGCCGTCACCCTGACTTATCCTCTTGACACGATAAGAGCTCGACTCGCATTCCAAGTCACTGGTGAACATGTTTATAAGGGAATAGTACATACCGCTATTACGGTATTTAGAGAGGTGAAAACCAGAACATTAAAATTGAAAAATTGGTTGAGTTTGTATTGTTTCAACAGGAAAAATTAAGAATCTTTCAATTTCCATGAGAATCAAAATTACAAATCGTCGCGGAAAATTTATACAAATACATAGGATACAAATTTTATGAGAAACTAAAATTTCTGATATGAATAGAAAACATTTTCTGTATGGATTTTACATTGAAATTGCATAAGACTCTGAATTTGAAATTTTTGTACAAAAATTCAGCAGTACATGAAACATTTGAAATTCTGAAATTTTGTACTCACTAACAAACTTAATGCATAATAATTAATAAAAAAACATGTCATAACATCACCTTATAAGAAACTAAATTCTGTTAACAAAATTTAAGAATTTATAGGAATTTTAGCCATTTTTATCAGAATCTAAATTACTGATCCACTAATTTTGATAATTATCGAACGATTTCAAATTACAGGAAGGAGGATTTAGAGCATTGTACCGAGGATTCCTGCCCACGATTATCGGCATGATTCCTTACGCTGGTTTTTCGTTCTACTCTTTTGAACAACTCAAATACTTGTGCATGAAGTATTTACCTGATCAAACATGTCACAAGCACAATAAGAACACAGGTAATTTCACAAAATACATTATGGCAATCAACTAAAACAAGAAAAATAAAAACTCACATTTTTTCCAAGGTGGACTCGTGTTGACAATACCAGCCAAACTATGCTGCGGAGGAATTGCAGGAGCTGTTGCCCAAAGTTTCTCATACCCCTTGGATGTTACCAGACGAAGGATGCAATTGGCTATGATGAATCCAGCCACAATTCATTATAGGTGAATTACACGTTCCTCGATGTATATTGTGATCCATTAATTGCCTGGTTTAACAAGGGCATTTTACCTGAGTACCTTCGGACCATCTAAATGATCGCAGTTGGTCTACAGGGCAGGAAACCCATTTCCTTCATTTTTTTGTATCTATTAACAATCAATAAAATCCAATTTCAAAATTCATGTACAAAATATTGTTAATGTCATTAAGTTACATTTCAATATTTTTCAGCTTGGGCATGGTGCCGACCCTGAAATTCATCTACAGTGAAAACGGGGTAGTTCAAGGCCTTTATCGTGGCATGAGCATCAATTACTTAAGGGCTGCCCCGATGATGGCTGTGAGCTTTGCCACTTACGAAGTTATGAAGCAAATGTTGAACCTCGATACTGGAATAAAATTGTCGACCTGAAGTTAATTTTATTGACTCGACTGTTATTACACTCCAAATCCTGCGGCATTTTGAAGTACAAGAAAATAATGTTTAATGTCTAAAAATGTATTTTCAAAGTATTGCAGTTCGTAATAGATTTATATTTTTGTATAAGTTGACGAATAAAGGGAAAAAAACCACCCAATTGCTACTTTAATTTACTTATAATAAAAAAAAATGGAGTCATCGAGAGTTTGAAAACAAGTTACACAATTCTATCTTTTATTTGTTTCAATTTCGGTTGTTTTAAATAAAAATTAATACAGCCTAAAAATGTGACAATATTGTTCCAATGTTCCGTAAATAAAGCATCGCACGTCGCAGCTCCATTTATAATTCAATATAAAATGAAAACACGAAAAAAAAAAAAAAACAATAAAATGCTCGTCCTGTTGCACAGAAAAGGCGAATCGCATAAATTTATCAAAAACAAAAAGCAGTTTTGAATACTTATCGTACATTTGTTGGCGTAAGCGACGTGATAAAAGAAGTATTTAAAAATGCGTGTTCATTTTGTACAGAAGGTAACAATCGAAAAATTATAAAATAACGAAAGAAGCTAGAATTGATTTTATCTCAATACTGATTTTCTAACAAATAAAAAATTAGTTACATGTACACATCAAAAAACGAAACTAGCGCATATATCATAGACGAATAGAAATATAATAGCGTTCCAACCTACCACAATAATTATTCAAAACGTGCGAAGTTCCAAAAATCTGTCGGTGTTTACAAAATATTCCAGTATTAAAAAATCGCGATGCCGTGCGCCTACGCGTTCCTTGTTCGCCTCGTTTTTCTTCCTTTTTATATAATAATCATAAGAAAAGCCACCACGCTGCACGCTAGGAGCACTACCTTAGTATGTGTATATTTTACTTTGCATGCTTATCCTTATGAATACAACATTTGCTTTTTCTTTAAATTCTTCTTCGTCTATACAACGCCATTGTATCAATGCGCACAAATGATTTGACACGACACGCCAAACGGGTTTTTCACTGCATTATATATGTTGATTTATAAGAAGCATCATTTATACCTATCTTTTAATTAGTAAAAAGTCCATCGTTGCGAACAAACAACACTCAATGTCATTACCGAAATTAACGTATCCTCGCCAAGTTTACAATCATTCTCGCTCGCATACTACAGAAGTTTCTACTTCTCAATCATTCTCGTCAAGACAATGTGGAACATCAGTAGATTCCTAATTCAACATTTTTTATATTTTTTCTTTCTCAAAATTACGAAAAAATGTGTGCTCAATGCATCATTTTGCGAAATGATGCACAGAATACACAATTCCCCAACTGTCGTTTTTTTGTTGCAAATCAATGTCGAATTTTAAGTTATCAACAAAAAGTCCAAACATTTCCAGCCTAGGAACCTACATATCCCACCCTGTCTCAAATCCGTACGAATCCATCAGAAGATCGACGCAGGAGCGCGCAGTCGATTTGGCCTTTGCGCGATGACAGTTCCAAATACAAAAAATGCTCAATTTGCTTCGATTAAAATGCATGGAAGGTCTGCGGAGACGACGAGCGACGCCGGGTATAAATGTAAGAAGGTATACGATGTAGATAGAAAAAATGTTCGTGGTCCACAGTTACGATGGAACGAAAGCGCCAAGAGCCAAAACATTGAAACGCGCTGCCGCATCGAACCTATCCCTCATTCCCTCAAACGTATTTTTCAGAAATTCGTAACGCGCGCTTTGTTCACACGTTTCAGGTATAATGCGATTCTTAAATATAAATTGCATTTGGTACTTCCATTTCTTTTCAGGGCATCGGGTGGTGAAAGTTCGAGTGTCACGTTATCAATGTTTTTGTCGTGAATAAAAAAAAAATCTAATTCAGTATATAGAAGAAAAATCAAACAAAAACGCGATACTTTTTTTCAATGTTTAAAAAAACGAGGCAATAATGGAAAAAGTATGAGCATTGCAACGAACATTTAAAAAAAATATCCTTTTCGAGTGATATACATTACGTATTTTTTACTGTTTTTTCTCAGAAATGGAACCGGGTTTTGTCGAAGAGTATGATGCGCTTTTCCTCATACTTCGCGACATTGCGCGTTATTGCCACATTAGCGATTAAAACGCCATAACGCGAGCCATTACGGCATATAAAAGAATTTTCAAGAGGCCACACATTCGACATTTTTTCGATCAAGATGTCTGAAGATTTCTATTAAGAATTCCGTTTTGAGTGGCATTGCTGGAAATCCAACACTGTACCGTTCCTCAAGCCCACCTCGCCTACTCCCTAATGTTTTGAAAATTTACAGGAAGTAGTCCGGTGTTCTCCTGGTTACGTGTGGCTCGCCACGTCTGGGTGCAGGGTCAAATTGTAGGCTGTAAAAAAGTAAAAAAATTTCATCAATGAAAAAACACAGATGAAATTGGAAACACGTTTTTACACAATGGTGACAAATAATTAAAACTTTCAAGGACAATTTGAATAAAAAAATCAATAGTTCAATTTTCTATAACATTATTTTTGCAAATTAAAAAATTCACACCTACAAATGTGAAATTCTAATCAAAAAAGTCGAAAGTACACTTTAGAAAATTTAAAATTTGTAACTTGCAAACGAACAAACTCAAGTTGATTCATGATGGTAAATTAAAAAAAAATTAAAGTACTCACAATGAATATTTAAGAGCGTCATCCAATTCCATTATTGCGGCTTGATTACCGCAACGGTAACAGTAGTTGGGCGCTGAGAAAATGGTCACCACGTTACGATCATGGCACCTGCGAAATATCCAATTACATCAATATCATTTCCTAAACAAATATACAAAATGGCTTTCTGAATTATATTGTGTATCGCAGAAACCAGGAAATCCAGTTTTTTCTTAGACTTTTACAAAAGTTGGACAATGATATACATTATTAGAAAACTTATTTTCTTACCAGTTGTAACCTTCCATGACCAACTGATGGGCCCGTGACACGAGTGTCAAACCATTCGAGTGATTGAAAGTTTCGGAAATGTCTTGACCAAAGGTGTAACCGGCACCACGGGGTGAAATACCCCAACCACCCCTGTCGTCTGGGTCTGACCACAAAAGATCGCACATGGGACCCTGGAATAAAAAAACCATGTCAAATTATTTAAATTTCAAAATTGCAAGTTGATCAATAATGTTCAAGAGCTTGATTCAAACAATCCTATGCCGTTTCACATATTCGATCATTTTCAAAAGTAGCATGGAATTTCATAAATTACGAAAAGAAACGTTTTTTGAAGAGAAATTTTACCTCGTGTGGGACTTCTTGGAGACGATCTAATGCGCGAATGTGATCTAAGGTATCGATGGAAGGTGAAAGACCACCGTGAAGGCAAAATATTTGACCATCGACCAGAGCAGTCAATGGCAGATAATCAAATAAGTCCGTGAAGAATTTCCATACATTCGCGTTTCCGTATTTTCGTAGACACTCGTCGTAGAATCCGTAGACTTGTGTAATCTGCCTTGACTCGTGATTGCCACGAAGGATCGTTATTCTTTCCCGGTACCTTACCTAGTCGCAACAAAAAATTTCTACATCAAAAACTATGCATACATAAAATTTTTTCAAGTCCTCAATGTTTCAGAAGAGATTTCAACGTTAATTTGAGCTTATTCCTTTATCTTTCTAAGTTCGAAAAGTTTTTCGATTGACTGAATTTGTACAACTCATGCATTCTTTAAGTGATTTTTGCAAGTTGGTTCTTGACAACATCAGTAATTTTTGGAAATGTCTGTGGTTAATGGAAAACATTTGCAATTTTCCGAGTTTGATAATTGTTTTGGCTTTTCAGACACCTAAATGTGCTCTAAATTGTAAAATGTTGACTATAATTTACTTAAAATTGGGAATTTTGTTAAAATAGTAACAAAATTTTATTGCTGAATTTTCTATTTTTCAGTTAGAGAAAAAATGTTCTAAAATGAACTATTCAATCTAAATTCAACAATTTCTAGAAATTTGCCAAATATTTTTCCCATATTTTCATCATAAAAATTCAATCAACGTTTTAAAAAGTTTTCAAAGATAAGGTTTTGGAGAAACAAATGAGAGAATTCATTTTATCCATTTTACGGTCACAATTTTCAGCTCCCCAGTTTGGAGTGTTTTTTTTTTTCGCAAAAAAACTGCAAATGTGACTGTAAAATGAATAAAATGAATTCTTCCATCATTAGATTTCTAAATGCAAATTTTGAAGTTCACAAACTCTGAAATTCGGACGTTCAAGCATTTTAATAATTCAAATTTTTCAGATTCCAAAAATTTGTACATCACTTTTGCAAATCCTCAAATGTTAAAGTTTGGAAGTTTAATTTACCGACTTTTTTAATATTATAACTTCCAAATGCTCAAATTTGCATTGTAAAATCAAAGTTTCATAGTTCATCAACTACAATATTAGTAAATATCCAAATTGATTATTTTGACCTTTTTGTTATCTTCAGTTTCAATTCAAAATTAAAAGTTCAACCAACGAATGTTAAAGTTGATGTACTGAAATTAAAATAATTGTTGTACTCAGTAGATCAATAATTTTTCTCATACTACTCATGCATTGAAATTCAAATCAACATTTTCAGAAAACGCGCCAATTTTTCTCAATTGCAAAAAATTTTCCAACTAGTTCAGAATTGTGAAAATTCTGCAATTGACAATTTTTCCCCACTACCGAATAATCTATTAAAACAACATTGAATATCAGAAACTGCAGGTCTAATTTCTTGTTATTCCTGGTTTCTAAAAAATCCCCCCCCCCCCTCTTTTTTTCAAAATTCTTGCAATGATTTTATACCTTCAATGCAACAAGAAGAGTGACAGTTTCAACTGAGTAATATCCACGATCGACGTAATCTCCCATAAACAGGTAATTTGTGTCCGGCGATTTCCCACCTATTCGAAACAGTTCCATGAGATCGTGAAACTGTCCGTGAACATCTCCGCACACCGTAACTGGACATTTTACTTCTTGTACATTGGACTCCTTGGCTAAAATCTCCTTTGCCTGCAACAATATTCAACTATGAGCTCGCACATACAGCGGCATTTATTCGACAACTAAAAATAATGTAGGAAATGATTCATTTCGTACATTTGATTTGCAGAACGAGCACTTTTCTCGTTTGATACCAGATCTATTTTTAGATCTTCGCGATTCATTTTCAATGCGAGTCTCGACTAGTGAAATTATAGTTAACGGTATTTGCAATCAACACTTATTTTCGCACCTATGAATATCCAAGCTTGGTATACAAACAAATTTATCAAAGCAGTTTTGTGAAATAGTAAATTATCGTTTTAGAGAAAAGTTAAATTTATAATTTTACCGTTTTGTTATGGTTCTTGAAATTTTATGGACTGAATTTCGATTATTTTACATGTCAACTTATGATAAATTTTTTACGTTTTAGTGTGACGAAAATTTTATTCTATGGATAATTGAATTTAAAAATATTGTGTTATTTGGAGGTTTTTTTTTTTAATTACTCATATTATAGCTATTTCTTGAACGGGAAAAAACGGCTGGTTTAAAAAATTTTACAAAAATAAAAACTCTTGCAAAATTATGTTCTTCATGCACTGAAAGAGAATGGAAAAGAGATTTTTCCACTGTATGAAATTTCTGATACAGGTCAAACTGAATTTAAAAAATTAAAAAAAATTAAATGTTAACAAGACGAACAATAAATTTTCTAAGAAGTTGTAGGGAAATATTTTCAATTTGAAAAATTTCCTGTAATTATATATTAATACAGAATCAAATTTTTAAAATTGTCCAACATTTGTTGAAATTCAAATAGATTCCAGAAAGACCATAGTGCCTGAAATTGTCAAAAATAAAAAATTATCAAGTTATTGAATTATGTATCTGAAATATCGATGCATTTTAATTATTTCCATAAATTATACAATATTTTTAAAAACTTTTATAAAAATAAAACAAGTTACTGGGTACATTTAATTTTTTTTTAGTAATTTCTGAATATACTACAAAATTGTCCAAGATATTTACAGAATCTTCCAATTCGAAATCTGACAAACTATAAGAGGCAATTGCATAATTCTGCAAATGACAAGTATAATTATAGTAAATTTTTATTTCTATCAATATAGTTTCTAGTTTTTAAATTCACAGAATTCAAGTATACCAACTTCTAAACAGTAATTTATAAAAACATTACACAATTTAATGTACACATTTTTCAATTCTAAAATAAAAAATTTTGAAATCATTAATCCAAAAGAAAAAAAAAAAACTTGAAGTAAAAATTTAGTCATTCTCAATGTAAGACCTTCTCATGTTCAAATTTGAACAGAATATTCAAAACATTCCATAACATCATAATATTAGAATCATTATTTACACATTACTGACAAGTTACATCATAACTGGAATTGTAAATTTTCCTCAATGAGTAAGCTACATCATTCCCATTTACTCAAATTCATATACTCTCAGAAAACCCAGAACTTCTCATTTTCGGAAAAAACTAAACCAAAAAACCAGCAATTGTAGATAGTAATATCTTTTGCAAGTAATGCCTTAATGCCTGTAAAAATTGTCAACGCATTAAATTAGGTACATTCTGACAATATAATTATAACCCAACAATTTATATTGTTATCAACAGAAAAATTTCGTCATTTTTACTTGTGACCAAAGTGAATTCCGTGCGAAAACAAAATCAAACGTAAAATACAAGTGTCAATTCACCGCTATCAACAAATCACAAATAAACCATGTCACTATCGACCAATCACAGCCTCTCGATTTCTGGAAAAACTTCGCACCTCCACTTTTTGCACTACAAACTTTTTACTCTGTTTTGCACTCATTCACAATATTCGCAGCAATTCACAAGCAAATCCAATACGTGGGCGACGAAAATAAGGGCACAAAATTCCGACGCGACCACACCGAAAAACCCAATAAAATCGAAAAGAATCCACAATATTCGTCAAAACCAATTGCACGTCATTGCAAAGAAATTCGAGATGACACGCTTCAGGAAAAAAACGACTCTGATTACCGATGCGGAGGTCGATAAAACGTTTTGCGGGAAAACGGGAAGGGGGTGATTTTTGGTTTCGTAAATTCGAAAAAACTGCACATACCTTGTCGCACAATGTTCTGACTTGGGACTCGGAAAGTTGCGTGCAATCGTTCAACTGTTCAATCCACTGGTCGAGCTCTTTGAGTGACGCTTTATCCTCCATCGTGGGTGCTTGCGCGATGTTTCCGGGTCGTGCGTTTTGAAGTAGCGCATGCAATTAAAAGATCGGCCGGCTTTAGTATACGTTTAGCGGAATCATTGGGTCTCGAGCTACGATAGCCTTTCGACACCACGAACTTCTCGGTTTCGCTCACGGGCAAAATGGCCGATATATTCTCGGACACTCCACTCGACGGTGATGCCGTGATTCCCCCGATTGCCCCCGATTCGCCGTCGGGTGACGTCACGCACGCGGCGGCGGCGGGCATGCAGTGTTGCCGGTGAAAAAGCTCGCTTTGATGCGCAAGCTTGAGCTTGAGCAGCCATTTTTTAGTACGGTTACAATGAGAGAGACACGTTGCGACGTATAGTTCTCCTTTTCTGGCTGGTGGTGACTGTCACGTACCAAGAGCTTTTTTGAGTTTCGATAGCATTATTTATCGGTAACTATCGAAAAGCATCGAAAATTGTTGTCTGCTGTATGCTGTGCGTGTTTATGCGGATTTGTGGCTGCAATCCACTGCAATCTGCCAAATGCTTGCAAATGCTGCCAAAATTGTCCGAAGTAAATTGATAAGGTATAATAATTGTTATGCAAAAAAGGTAAAAAATATAAATATGACACAGTAAAAGCATAAAAAATGATTTAGCATACTAAGCTTTTAGTTGTTTATGAAAAATACTGTTGTTTCCATGTTTTGTTGTGTAAAACAGCGTTGAAAAAAATCTGCTGCAAATCCTAACCTAGATATTCAGTTATTATTTACATATTTGAGTATTTTTTTGATATTGAGAATTTGACAATCCCTTGATTATGATTGCAAAACCTTCATTAATTGCTGCTTGTTTTTGTAAACTTAAGCTGCACGATGTATATTTGATTTTATGTTTTTAAAGCTTTGTTAATTTGATTTGTATTGTGAGGTGGATTTCTTTAAATTGTTTTTGCTCTATTAACAACCAGTATTTGTTGTTTCAGACTGTATACCTATTGGACGTATAATGAGTTCTTCAACAAATCCTTCTATTTCTAAATTTGCAAAAGCCCAGCTTTTGAAATATGGATGGTCTGAAGGTATTAACAAGACAATTTTATGTGCATATTTTTCTAAAAATTGTCGAATATTGTAAAACTTGTGAACATTGCACGATCGAATGAATGTATAATTTTTCAATTTTCATACATTCACGACGTTTTGGCAATTATTTCTATATTTTCAAGTACTTTTCAGAGCTTGTACAATTTTCCTTTCAGGAAAAATCAATTCGAGTAACTTACAGAAACATTTTTCAACATCTAACTACAAAATTTTCTAAACATTTTATTCCATTTTTCCAGGAAAAGGCCTTGGAAAAGAAGAAAATGGCATTATCGAACCAATCAAAGCCAAACTCAAAACTAACAATGAAGGCGTGGGCTTCCTAAAGCCCAATGAAAACTGGTGGGAAAGTGTGATGAACAAGAGCCTCCAAAATTTCAAGGTCACCAAGCAACCTGACTCAACTGTAAGCTTCTCCATAATATCCAAACCTTCGTCCGACTCGTCAAAGTCATTCCTGAAGGCAGCGACTCTTCAAAATGGCACCATGCTGGAAGAACCAAAACTAGCCATTGAAAATGGAAAACCAGTAGATATCCCAGCAGCTCCATTGACGGATGAAGAACTGTTCAGAGCTTGTGGCGGGAGAACGGCCCACAAAGGCGCAAGACACGGACTTGCGATGGGTGGTAAACTCGCTCGAATTGAGCAACAAGAAAAGACTGCCATTTCTTTTGGCAAAGTAGACAAAGAAGAATTTTTCAAAAAAATTATCCAAAGAGAAAAAGAGAACAAGCTCAAGACAGTGGCTCCAGTAGTGGACAATAACTTAGTCCCATTAGACGACGAATTGGCTCTAGTTCCACCCCCTAAGTCTTTCACTCCGTCAACTGGGAAAAAATTCAGGAAAAAGGTGTCACACCTGGCAGACGTTATGGATAAATTATTTTGTTTTGATAAAAAAGAAAAACCAGCGGATGATGCGCCTATGAAAAAGACGAAGCAAATAAAAAAAAAAAAGTTGAAAGAGAAAGAAAAGAAGAAAAAAACGATGGAGCGAGCCATTACAACGTTGACTGGAGAAAGTCAAGAAACAATGCAAGAACTTTGTGTGATTACCAAGCACAAAAGCCCCAAAGAAGTGAAGACGTCGAGGAAAGGAAAGAGACAGGGAGGGAAGGACATACAAACAATAGCAAATGCGACGAAAAATATGAAAGAAGAGAGCGAATCAAATGACGATGCGCCTGATAATAAATTTGCAATTTTTGCTATGAACAAGAAAAAGTTGAAGAAGTTGGAAAGAATGTCTTCCGAATCGCGCCAATGTACAGTGTATGCGAATAATTATTTGAATTCCGCAAGGGAAAGAAAAGTATCGAAAAAAAATAGGAAGCAGAACAGGAAAAAAAAGAAGATTGCTACAAAGGAGAGAATCATCGAGCAGATTAAGGAAGCAATTTCCCAGTCGAATGACCAACGTTTGAAGGATTTGTCAAATCAGTTGGAACTTGTTTCTTAGGGAAGTAAGGAGCGAGGGTTGTTTTTTATATTTCAGATGCTGCCAAATTCGATATGAACTTTATTTGTTGAATTATTTGAGGCATTTGAATATACCTTTTCTTTTTATGAATGGCGTTCCTTTATTTCTGTCTTTAACTGGTGCAATTGTTTTAATTTTATATTGGATAAGAAAATGTGTAATTTGTCAGACTGGATTTTTCTGATTTTCAAGTTTCAACATTTGCCAGACAATTTTTTTTTGAATGGCGTTGTTTTGAATCTGCTTATTGTGTAATTCACAAAATTGTAAAGATCTAATCTTATGGATCCAGGTTGTTATAGTGAGGAGTATAAATGTTCCTGAAGACAAAGACTTTATCATTTTCATAATATTTCTTACAGTACTTTGTCCATTTTTTCACTGCGTTCGCATTGTGCACAGAAAATTAATCTTGATGTGTTTTCTTCGTTGTCGATTTAGTTTGCGTTTCGTATAAGTAATCTTCATTCAACTTTTTGGCCAAAAAGTAAATTTCAGCCAGTGCTACAATCAAGCCAAAAATGATTCCTAACAGCAACCTGAAGCCGAAATCCAAATTGCCGTAAATGAGCTCCAAACCCAGGAAACCGAAAAAGAAAGCACATATCACAGATATCACAAACTGTGCTACTGCGATCAATTGTTTGTCCATCTCTTTTACTGAAACAAAACAGATTTTCGATTAACAAACGTTAAAATTTTAAATTTTCTGATGAAAGAAAAATTGAAAATGAAACAAATGCCAAAAAATTTAATCGATTATTTATAAAAATCAGTTCATTACATGTACTATAGTTATTCTTTTAATTGCAATTATTTTCTAACAATTCTAACTTCCATTACTTCCACATTCAAAAGTTAATTAATCAACAATTATATAAAGTTCTCACATTGGAATGCAATTGTATCTTCTTGGCGAATCACTCGATTCAAATGGACATTTTTTGTCATTTCTCGATAAACCCTTTTGTCCTCTTGAGCTTGCAATTTTTTCACTCTTGCTTCCAATACCGGATTCCTTGGAATAATTTTCGGCTTCGGTAAAATGACCTCAACCCCGGAAAGCAGTTCATGAATATAAATGTCTTCCCCACTATTTTTGCGATACTCTTTCAAATATTTTCTTAGCCATTTAATATCCTCCAGGAACAAAGTGCAATTTTCTCGATCCGATTTTTTGGCTTTTTTCAAAGCGACGATTCCATCAGTCGTTTCCTTTTCTATGACGACTTTTTTTAAAATCACCTCAACGAGTTTTGGCGTCGGTTTTATTTTCACTCTTGGGTCTTCGATTGAAACTTCAGTCATTATAATGAAGAAAAACAAAAATAAAAAAAGGTGACTACAGATCGAAAAAATACTGATTATGGCGTGATGTGCAGTTTTGTCTCCAAATTCGAATAATATTCTTCGAGTTCGCTTTCTCTGTCCTTGAATTCTTTGTCGACTTTTTTGCACTTTTCGGTCATGCTATTTATGAATTTTTTCCATTCTTCTGTGCGCATGTATCTTCTTTGTTCCAATTCTTCGTTCTGGAATAAGATTTTAATGATTATTGATGATGAAATAGGCGAAGAAGAAGGAAAATGGAATTCCATGTACTTGGGTAAAATGTCCTTCTTTGTTGAGAACGCATTCACACATGCTAACAGCTACATCGAGGTTTGCTTTTAAAGATGGAAGATGAAGATCGCCCAGTTGTTCGGCGCGGTCCAGATGACTTTGATCGAGTTCTGTCGAATATTCAAGGATTTTGAATAGGTTGTCGACTTCTCGATCGTTTCTTCGACCCTAAAATATAATTTTGAGTAAATTATTGTGACAGTGGAAATTATGGGTAGCGGCATGATCAGGACAGTATTTTTGGAATTTTTCATTACATAACTTAAAGAATTCAACAAATTTTTGAAAAATTGTATGAAAATTTACCGGTCTCCAATTTTTTGAAATTTTTTAATTATTTCTGGGATTCCATTGTTAATATTGTTATTTATGAAGTTTTTCAAAGTGTCAGAAATTTTTGAAAATCAAAATTTATGGAAATAAAATGAATGATTTCGAAAATATCAATTTATTAAATTTGTAAAATGTAAAATAAATGTATAAGAATTCAGGTTTTATAAAAAATATTCACTTTATTTTCGATCAAAAATTCCAAAAATATTTTGATGATTGTTTGTTTTTTCAATAACTTATATTTTTCGATGTAACATCAAACGATACTTGTGAAATATAAAATGAATAAGTACATATCCAAAATTTCGAATCATAATATTATCTTGATAAATTTTACTACCACTCTGCTTTTTTATATTCAGGACTGTTCAAAAACGGCGATTTAATCAATAACATCGTTTTTTTCACGATCTAAATTCTTCATTACATATCTTGAATCTTGACACGAATCTCACGTGATTTTTACCTCAAACTCCCTGACGAAAAACGAGATCTCGCCTTGAACAATCGGTCTGTGATCGAAAAGTCTACTCCAAATTTTTCCTGTATCTGCGAAATTTCATCCGTTTATCAACAAAATTTCACCAAAAACCAAAAATGTAATGTTTATGTTGATACATTCTTAAAACCGTTATAGACACCTTTCACAACAGAAGCCATCAGATGACACACACGGATTTACGTAAAAACAGTGGTCTTCCGGTTATTTTACGTCGCATTATGATTATCGATTAATAATTTGACAAATTTACATCCACTTTTTATAAATAAAAACACACAAGTCACTGACAGTCACTGATTGGTCACTGATAACAGCGGATTGCAGGCTGCAGCCAGGGCTGCCAGGGGTGGTACTCTTCAGTACTCACTCTACTCACCAGTACTCTCAATCCTCTCAATGAGTTGACGCTAGCGACATCTGCAAAGTGCAAAAGCGCGCGAAATATTTAAATATTTGAATTCCATCCGAAGAAGAAAAAAACATAGTTTTGATAATGCATACATAAATATGCGTTATCAAAACTGTATTTTTTGTATTTACATATCAATAATATACGTCGAGATAATGGCAAAAACAGGTTTAAAGAATAATTTACCCTATTTTCTTCAAAATTATTACGATCAGAATCGGTAAATATTTGATGATTGTTTTTAATAATATTGAATTACGTAATGAATCATAAATTTTATGTATTTTGTATTAAATCTCTCGATTTTCAAAATTAATGGATCAATACTATGTATCTTTGAACAATCCGGTTTTGCGAGATGAAAAAAAGTTCGATCAAATGCCGGGAACATGATCGAACTAGGGGCAGCAATTCACGTGGACTAAGGATTTCGCAAACTATGAGTGAAAGTATATTTCGCAAGTTTATTGCGAAATGCTACCGAATTGATGTGTGCAGTTGAATTAATACATCCATGAGAATTTTATTTATCGAAGGAATCAAGAGATTTGAAGTATTGATTTTACTTATATCTAATTTTACTTAAAAATCGTCCAGACATAAACTGATTGAAACTTGAGCTCTATATTTGATACTTTGAATTCGGAAAGTTTTGGGAAGTTCTCGAAGATTTTGAAAAATTTTTAATGACACGAATTTTTACAGCAGTTGGGAGATATTTCCCAAAATATCTTCCAAACGGGAATATTGGACCACAATTCCAATTTTTAAAATAATTGTTAGTAATGATTGACATACTTTAAATCTGCATGATTCAAAAATTTATCATTCTCCGTAAAAAACCGAGACATTTTCAAATTCGAGACCCAAATCTGAACGTCATCCAAGCATTTTTTATTTTTCGTAAAATGTCAAGACTTTTTTGAATTTTACAATTCAGATTCCTAAACATATGTATATATTATATTCTATGTACATGTTCGCGCGAAAAAGCAAAATTCTTGAAACGTGTACATACATCGTTACAAAAAAACACCTCAAAAACAGAGATCCTGACGAAGTGAAAATGGCTTCAGACATCTCCAAAAATGTCCAACTTGAATAACTTCGAAATATATATCAAGATCTCATGAAACACTTTGAAAATCCATGTAAATTCGTTAACATTGCCAAAAACGATGGAAAATTCCTGAAAATTGTTCATGAGGTGGGCGATACTGTAGAATTAGCTCTCTCTCTTTCACCAAACGACTGCTCTCGTGAGAGCGAGAAGGACACTTGCGTAGTTGCCCATATCTACAAGAGACATCTACAGTCGTCAATGTTTTCCGAAGATGATTCCAATACCAAAAACTATACCAATACAAAGCAATACCAATAACTAGAGTTAATTTTCCTACAAATTCCAAGATATTTTTGAATTTCAGCGTATTATTCGAAAATCCCCAAAAACACCTATCTATAATATTGTAGATAAATTTATTTATACACCTCAGTGCAATAAACTGTCCTTTATTGGCCTGCTCGGGCCCGAAAAACCTTTTTATTGCCTTCGGTGTATAAAGTATCGTATCTGCCAAAGGGCAAAAAGTTGTTTTGGACGAATGCGAGTTTATATTCCGAGGCTTCACCTCGGAATATAAACTCGCATTCGTCTAATAAAACTTTTTGCCCTTCGGAACATAATATACTATTATACACCGAGGGCAATAAAAAGGTTTTTCGGGCCTGAGCAGGCCAATAAAGGACCATTCATTGTACTGAGGTGTATGAATTTATTTATTTATTGTTTATAAACAGGGTAGACTATCAGAAGATTCTCTTAAAAACCTAATGTTCGTAAAAACATGATTTTGATGTACGTGTTCGTGCGAAAATTTTGCAAATGAAAGGAATCGCGCGTGTGTATTATAATCTAACGAGCAAGGCGAACAACCACGACGGCTGCAACGTGACTGAATTCCAGCCAATCCCCTGGATCCGCAGTCACGTTGCACTTGGCATGGCCCGTACTCATTTTGCCCGTTACCATCGCACTTTTCTACACTCTGTCTATATTTCTGCAAGCGATACGAGCTCATTTTCGCGAATTTTACATTAAAATCACCCCCTAATTTTCCTCTTTCCCATCAGTTTTTTCACCAAAGTTTCAAAGTTGTCGTGAAAATCATCGCGAAAAAAAAGTGCGAAGTTTTTGCGCGTTACGAAGTCAGTGCTCGTCATTCGATAGTGACTATTTTTTTCCGGTGTTGAGAAAGGAAAAAAGAAAAGAGATTAAGAGCGAAATTTTTGGTGAACTTTTTTCGAGTTCTTTAGTACTTCGGTGTTTTCGAACAGGATTTAGATTTCTTAAATCGTAATTAAGCGCGTGCGCCGGAGTTTGTTTTTCGATGTGGTAGTGTTCTGGAAAAACGCGATTTGCACTGAAAGTATACTTTTTTGGAGTGGGAAAAAATTGTAGTTATCTGTATTGATCTTGTTGGGGTCGTTTTTGGATACGAGTGTGGGCATTTCAAACGGTTTGATGATAATTAAATTGGACTTTAACTTAAAAATTTGAAAATTCGGAAGTTATGGAACCGAAAATTTGAAATCTAGATGAATATAAGTGAAAAATCTTGAAATCTGATGAATAAAAACTCAAATTCGAACGTTTGGAAATTGAATAACAAAGGAATTAGATTTTCCAATATTTCGAATGAACGTTAAAAAATTCAATATTTCCTGATATTCAATTTGTGAAAAGAAAGTTTGAGTTTCCAGAAACCAAAAATTCAATTAAGAAACATCACGAAATTTCACAAAATTTCATTTCGAAGATCCAAAAGTAAAAATTCCCGAATAAAAATTGTCTTCAACAAATCACTAGGGATAAATATTTTTTATGACGAAAACAAAAAACTCCAAGATGATAAATATTTGGATTCGCAGGTAATTATCGCTCGAGGTGAAAACATCGAGGTCGACATAAAAACTTTCTTTACATCTCAAGTGCAAATAAAAAAAACTTTTATGTCTTCTAATGCAACGATGAATGTTCTAACAAACGGGAATAATCCAGCACAATTAATGATATTTGAATGGCTCGTTTCGGAAAACGGCAATAATCGAAAAGATTAGAAATCTCGATATCTATGAAAAGAGGACAGTTAGTATTGATTAAATGACGGGCAGCACTAAAAAACGCGATAGCGAAGCTATTGAGAGGAAAAAGCACACAGTCCATTGGTTCCGAAAAGGGTTGCGATTGCACGACAACCCCTCTCTGCGCTTGGGTCTTGAAGGGGCCACGACCTTCCGGTGCGTTTTCGTGTTAGATCCTTGGTTTGCCGGAAGCACAAACGTCAGTATCAACAAATGGAGGTGAACGAATCACAAATTTCAACAGTTGTTTTTAATCCTGTGTAACGTTGAAGCTAAAAATTATTCGCAAATTCCTTACAAAGTTCTTGGTTTTTAAAGACACCTTCTACAAACCCTACAAGTTATCGAAAATTTATAAGGTCACTTTATACCTTTTCAGGAAACTTATAAGTTTGTATAAGGTGCCTTATAAGAAGCAAAGAATCTTATCCAAAATTTGAGAAATCTTATAGCTCTCCAAATTCCGATAAAAATCTGTTCAGGAAAAATTTTGTGTGTCTCGAATTCAGAAAACAATCGTGCTTTTTTGCTTTAGCCTCGTAATTTTTCACTGCCATTCAAAACGTGAAACATTTTTCAAAAAAAACAAAAACAAAAACAAAAAAACAAATTAAAAAACAAACAAATATTCCGAAACATATTTTTAAGAGCAAGTTGTTCGACTTCAAGATTTCTTCTGCAATGCTTGGAAGATCTCGATTGTTCCCTGAGGAAATTGAATTCCCGGCTTTTTGTGATACGCGGGCAACCGGCGGATGCGCTGCCAAAATTGTTCAAGGAATGGGGAACCACGGAACTCACGTTTGAAGAAGATTCGGAGCCTTTTGGTCGCGTGCGGGACCACAACATGACCGTTCTATGCAGAGAACTCGGAATTTCAGTGGTCCAGAAAGTGTCCCATACGCTTTACAAATTGGACGAGTACGTAGAAGTAACATGGGATGCAAAATCTCTGCATTGAGATAAAATACGTCGAAATTTGGTTACCCTAGTGATTGTAGTTTTTATTAAAACAGGAAAAATTGTGATAAAATCAGTGAATTATTTATGAAAATTCGTTTGTTGTATAAGGTCTATTTTATGGAAGTTATATAAAATTATCTTATATAATATTAAGTTATATATATCTGTCACAAGTTTCATACAATTCATCTGTTTTTTTATAAAAACAATTGAAAGCCTCCAAATTTTCTTATAAAACCTTTATATTTATAAAAACTTCGCGATTGTTAGAAAAATTTTCATATTTTTATAGAAAAAACTTTCCTGATAAAAGGAATTTCTCTTATAGTAATATTTGATTCGTTTTTATTTCACAAGGGAATAGACAATCATGTTCGTAACGTTTTTAAGTAATTATAAAAATTAAAAACACATGATTTTGAAGGATTCGAAAATTCTTCAACTCAAATTGTAAATCAGCATCCAAAATGACATAGATTCGATGGACAAGAAAGTTGACTATCGGATTTCTGATGCAAAGGTCGCAAGTTCAAATCCTGCCGCCTCCAAAAATTTTTAAATTTCTTTCGAAACGAAATTTGAGGTAGAGCCTCAAAAACTAATGAAAAATGAGTATATACATTAGCAAAGTGAATCCAAAAAAGGTTAGAAAAATTTTTGCATATTTTTAAAAATGTTGGAAAAAAAATTTTATACAAAAATGTTTTTATAAAACTTGTATAAAACCACTTCATAAAAAAATGCAAATTTTATAAAACTTTCATAAAACCGACCTTATAAAAATGTTTATACAAATGTTTTATAAGGTTTTTATAAAAACTATAATCACTAGGGTAATGTAAAATATGGGGATTCAGAACAGTTACATTTCAATTCTAGAATAATCGAGAGAAATTATGGAAAACCACCCGTAACTTATCACCAATTCCAAGGCATAATTGCCGAGATGGATCTTCCAGAAAAACCGGTGCCAACGATATCATTAGCTTGTATAGGAAATGCTTATACTCCCTTGAAAGACGATCATGATGATGTGTATGGGGTGCCAACTTTGGATGAACTTGGTATTGAAAAAGAAGTTTTTCAGAATGTTTATATCCACTGATTCGTAAATAAAAGAAAATACAAGTTTCAATTTTCCTAATTTTTCCAAGTTCAAAAATAGATTCCCGAGAGAAAATCTCCAAAGATAAAAAGAAAGTTTTAGAATGTCAGAATACTGAATAATTATTATTGTAATGCCTTGAAATAAAAATTCGAATGACTCGAGATATTAATTTTTATGAAGTTCCGAATCAAAAAAATTTTATTGTAGGTTTTGATACCGAAGGTATTTTACTTCCGGCATGGATCGGGGGTGAAAGTGAAGCTTTGGCGCGTTTGGAACGTCACCTCGAAAGAAAAGCTTGGGTCGCGAGCTTTGGGAGACCCAAAATGACCCCGCAATCTCTTCTTCCAAGTCAAACTGGGCTATCTCCATATCTTCGATTTGGATGCCTCAGCACGAGACTTTTTTACTATCAACTCACGGATTTGTACAAAAAAGTAATTTAATCTGAAAATAATGTAAGAATCCGAACACACAGTAAAACATGAGTAAAATTATACAACATACATTCTGTAGAAAAAAACTGCGCGTAGGAAAAATTCTTAAAGATAATAAAAACGAAAAAAAGGGAGAACCGAAAATCGCGAAAATGACGCATCAGCTATTCGCGAAGAATAAGGGTTAAATTTGAGATTTTTCAGATAAAAAAGACAGCACCTCCACTTTCACTTCACGGTCAATTACTTTGGCGGGAATTTTTCTATTGCGCGGCTACGAAAAATCCGAATTTCGATCGAATGCAGGGAAATCCGATTTGTGTGCAAATCCCTTGGGACAAAAATAACGAAGCTCTCGCCAAATGGGCGAATGTGAGTTTTTATTCCATTCTTTTTATCTGTAAACTTGAACATGTATGTGCCGTTTTTGATAAGGTCATCAAGGTCCATTCTTTCGTGTAAATTAACGCGTAAATGAGCCTTATCGAAATGGCACTAAGCCCTTTTTGGATGTTCACCCTTGAATTTAAACAGGGGCAAACAGGGTTTCCGTGGATTGACGCAATAATGACCCAATTAAGGGAAGAGGGGTGGATCCATCATTTGGCGAGACATGCAGTTGCCTGCTTTCTAACAAGAGGCGATCTTTGGATTTCTTGGGAAGAAGGAATGAAGGTGACATTTCTTCATTCCTAAAAAAATCAAGAAAAATGTAGTTTTTATCTTATAGCAGTCTGAAGGGGTATGAAACGAATTTTTTCATAAGGGTCGAAATCATCAATTATTCCCTAGATCACGAAAAAGTTTCTCTTTAGACCTCAGTGTGAAAAAAATTTGACATTTGATGTCAAAAAATTCGTAATTGTTCATATTTTGTAAATTTTTGGAAGGTTTTCGACGAGCTTTTACTGGACGCTGATTGGTCCATAAATGCTGGAATGTGGATGTGGTTGTCTTGCAGTTCATTTTTTCAACAATTTTTCCATTGTTATTGTCCGGTGCGTTTTGGGAGGAAAGCGGACCCTAATGGGAATTACATTCGGTTCGTTTTTTTTTTTAATCGAAAATTCGAGTTTTTGGCTATTTATTAATAAAAATCTTTTAAAATGTAAAAAATGTTTCTATAGTCGGTATTTACCGGTTCTGAAAAACTTCCCTTCGAAGTATATTCACGAACCTTGGATGGCTCCAATGAGTATGCAACGGGCAGCCAAATGCATTATCGGAAAAGATTATTCTTTGCCGATGATAAATCATACCAAAAGTTCGCGGATCAATATCGAAAGAATGAAGCAAGTTTATAAGCAACTTAACAAGTATCGCGGTAACGAAAGTAATGGTACGTTTATATTTCGATCTTTCGATAAAAATATGAAATTTCGGTTATCATGCACGATTTAAAAAAATACAGTAAATAACACACGAGTTTAATGGTTTTTTTTATGGATGATGGATTATGAAAAATGGTAACTTTTTCAAACTAATTCGTTTACTATAGAGTTCTGAAATTTAAGAAAGTTCATAAAATTCAGGAATACAGGAATATATTTCTGAAAATGCGCATCCTTTTCAATCCCGAGTTTAACTATATTCATTTTGCTTCGTAATTTGTTTCGTTTCCAGAAATACACACGTACGCTGAAGAAAGTACAGGCGAGTTGTATTCTTATCCAATTTTCTAGTAAAAAATCATTGGTTGTATTGATCCATCAATCGATCAGCAAGTATAAGAACCTGTTACGTAATATTCGCCTCGGAAAGCATTCGAAAATTTTCATTCAAAACTTGCTCTATTCGCAAGAAAAAATTTTTGGGCTTTGAGGTGTTTTCATTGAAAAGCAACAAAAATAAATCTGCTCATATTTTCAGGCGATGAAAGCGATCAGAAACCACGAGTCCTGAAAATCACCTAAAAATGCATTGTGCAGAGAAACATTTGAAATGAATGACAGAAAAAATTTATTGCAGGCCAATGTATAGAAAGTTGTGTGAAATGCGGAATTTTTTTATATACATTGATTAACATTAATAATTAACAGATTGAGTTTACGTATTTTAAGAAAAATGCATAATTTTGTGATTGCAAATATGATGCTATATTTTTTGTTGATGCGTAGCTTGACAAATTTGCACCTTTGCATGTTCAATAAGAGAAACGTTCGGAAGTGTGATATGTATCAGATGGTTAGAATTTCAGAAAATAATGCGTTGAGGAAAATCAGAGAAAGTGAATATTGAATATTTTCAAATGTTGTAATATTTTATCGAATAAAACATTGTGATGAAATTTAGAAGTCTTTTCATTGGCACAATTGAAATTCATATGCATTTCAATTGTATTTGGGATTCTTCTGAGCAAATTCCAAGGGCTGTCTGGTGCCATTGTGAATCGAGAACGAAAAATACTATTAAAAATAATTCAAATAATTTTGACACTCCGATTCGACATTGCACACTATGAAACTTCGTTATACTTCACAGTATTGTTTATTTCACAATACGAATAAAAGAAATTTTTAACTTAATATAAAAAAAGGACGGTCGAGTGAACATCTTCAGCGCTGCGCCAAGACTATTGCAAAAGTATTCAATTCTCCCTCCCTTGCAATGACCATCCTTATTCCGGCTTAGGTATCTAGAAAATCGCCGAAATCGTTATATTTCTAAAAATCAAGGCAGTTTCAAAATTTGCTGCGAGATACACACTTTACTCCAAGTATTCGTCTTTCCAAAATGTTCTTATTTTCAATTGACAGTTGTTGTCTTTAATAACTCCATTAACTCCATAGACATTTGTTACTTTAGTCAGTAAGTTATCATCGTAGTGTTTGTCTGAATCCCATAATTCATATTTAATCTCTGCGGATTTTTTTATTTTTTTCGATATGCATGTTTCAAAGATGTCGATTTCCATTTTATCACGCTGTACTTCAGTCCGACAGACTTGTTTGTTATCAGCGATTATTTTTACAAAAAAATCGCATGGAGTCCAATAATCACATATCTGCGTATTTTGAGCGTTGCAAGATGCTCCAAGTATTTTAACGGTCAACCAACCGAAACCTGCTTAATAATAAGATTACTTCATTATTCTTGTACAGCGTCTTATATGACATAGTTGTGAATTACTTTAGTGTTTTTCAATTTTTCCATTTGAAAATTGTTGATTTCTGAACTCATACTTGAATATTTCAGATTATTGAATTCTGAAATTCAGAAATTCATATTTTGAGTTGAAATATTACATTATGTAACAAGTGCGCTAAATAGGTTATTCCGTGAGTGTAAAGTTTGGAACATGAGACGGAGGCGAACACGCGAGACGTAGGCGAACAGCCGAAGTTGAGTGCGTGAGCCGAAGTCGAGTGCGTGAGCCGGAGTCGAGAGTGTGCTAGCCGAAGTCGAGTGTTTCAATCTTTACACTCACGGGCTAACCTATCTTGCGACCTTGTTGCATACAGTCCTTTTTTTACAAATGCACAGAGATGGCGCTTTTGAGTGCACGAAAAATTGACATGGAAATTTTCAAAAATTTTAAAAAAATCAAAAATACTCGTAAACTTTGAAGATTTACGAAATATTAGAAAATTTCGTAATTTTTTCAAAATTTGGAGAATTTCAGAAATTTTTGGGTATTTTAAAATTTAAAAAATTTTTTGAAATTTTGGTAATTTTTAAAATTTTTTGGAAGTTTCGAGAATTTTGTAAAGTTTCGGAAATTTTAAGAATTAAAATAATTTTCAGAATTTGGAAAATTTTCGCAAATTTTATAAATTTTTGGAAATATTTGGTAATTTTGAGAATCTTAAAAGTTATAGGAAATTTTGCGAATTTTGGAAATTTTGAAAAATTTGTGGACTTCATAAAAATTTCTTAAAATGTCGAAATTTTTACATGGTTTGAAAAATTTCCAAAACTGGTGCGGAAATATTTCCGAAAACAGTGCGCACACTTATTTCGCACTGCTATACTATATCAATGAAAAATACCATTTTGCGTCCACATTTCGTGCATGAAAAAGGGCCATCTTTGTGCATGTGCAAAAAAGTCTTTTTTGCCGATTTTTAGCATGTTTACACTTGAAAAGTCCTACATTTACGGATTTAGAATGTGATATTTCTAAATTCAAATTCCGGAGTTTCTTATTTTTTGAATTACGATAGTTTTGGAATTTTCTTATATACATGAAGAACGTCTGCATTTCTTGTGTACAAATTTCTGGATTTCAAGTTCTTTAGGATATTAAATTCATTCGGGATTGAGATCTAAATCACTACACTTACTCCAAAAAACATTGAGCTACATAGTTTTTTCATTTCTATAACTTTAGAAACGTTTGTCACGACCTGTCTTTTTTCGTTGAAAAGTTTTATTCCTCGAGTGACACGAAACATCCAAAAGATTAGTAGTTTTTTCGAAAAACTGTTGGGCGCGATACTTAATGTACGTCATTAATTCCTTGTAGCAATCAGTATTCTTATCCGCTCTATACGCGTATGTTGCGTAAGCACAGTTAGTGCTGGACCATGAATCTTTCAAACGCGCCGAAGGTGTCTCATCAGTACATGCACAACCATAATTTTCGTTTATTTTAGAATCATCGAACGTTGAGTCCAGAGCATTGCTAACGCTGTTGAATATTGTGTATATTCGTTCCCCGCAGACTGACCGCCATTCCTGGGTCGAGGATGTTCCGGGAGAAAATCGAGAAAATTGTGCTTTTGGTAATGGACACGATAAAATACTTATTTTCGCTAAACGGTCGATAATGACTAGCGGAGCATATTCTTTCAATACGTGCTGGAGCTTGCATCCAACAACCGATATTTCTGAAAATTCCGGAGTAATAGAAGCCTCTATGCAATCGTAAACAGCAACCAATGGAGTCAAGGTGGAAAGTATCGGAACTGCGTAAAGTGGCTGCGCTCTAAAGCCCGAACGCATGTGATCGAATACATTAACTATTTCATAGAGGTAACCGTGTATATCATGAGCGACCGCTCTTTTTTCTGAATCTGTGATGTTTATGTTTTCTCGTAAATGTTTAATTTGGTTTGAGATGACCTTTATCTTAGACTCCATATTAACAGTGTCTTGGCGTAAGTTTGCTCGTTCAATTTCATTTGGGATCTTCCTTATGAGCGATTTTATCATTACGTTATCTTCTGTCATCAAGTCCTTCATGAGAATCAAGATGGAAGCCATTTTCTCATAATGAGGGGAAAAGCTTCCTACTACGTTTGAAATTCCTTCGGCCGTTTTCAAAAAGGTATCTGAGCCTTCTATGATTTCGTCCAATTTCGATCCAGACCATTGTTCACTTTCAGTGATAATCGAGGCATCGATTTCACTGTAGCGTAAATATTTCATGCCATAAACTAATAAAAAAGTATTTATCGTGACGAATGACTGTATTAACATCGCGATTTTGTTACAAACACTGTTCGTTGAAACTGAACAACTGATTATGGGGTTTCGTTTGTTCGAAACGATTGCGATGAGCAAACTGAAACTGGAAGTGATCTTCGAGCTGACGATACAATGTAATGCTTTTCGACTGCGTTTTTTCAAAGCGTTGATAAGTTATCAAATGATAGAGAGACTGCGCTAGATACATTTTTTAATTTCCTGATGACAAATAGAGCGATGATTTCGTGAACCAAGAAAAATAAGCGTCCATGGACGCTCACCGTTTTCTAGAAATGACATATTATATTGATCGATCGTGATATAATATTCAAGTTGAGGATACAGTCATAAAAAACCCAATTTATTTTACCAACGAATCAAAGACAAAACTTTTATTCATCAACGCAACTGTACATATAATACGTATATGAGAAAACAAAGACTCTTCTAAATCCTCTGTAATTACATTTAAATGTTTCCACAGCAACCACTTATATTCTCACAAGAGATCAGTTAATCACACGCAGTCTATAAAAAGTAACCCGATAACGATACCACAAAAATCTTCGCACACCATGATTCTCTCTTCCTCATATTTATTCATTTGAAGCCACTGGTTGATATTTATTGCTTTATTTTTCATGCACGATACTTTCACGAAAAATATTTTTCGTAAATCCAACTCAAGAAATCATCATATAAATATAAGATTATAAATGCTCCATTAACTGAGTAACTGCGAAAAACGAAAAAAAGTACAAATCGGTAAATGCATTTTACATCGAAAAGTAGTAAAAAATATGTAGTTATCTCTTTTTCGTTAAAAAATGGTTGACAATGAAATGGTTCCTTCAATCGCGGTCACTTTCGTTTTTCTTACTTTCTGTCAAAGCTTCTTGGGCTATTGAACTATTGGTGTACCAAAGTTTCGCTGCCGATCTATAACAGACATTTTTATCAATTTAACTGATTAAACTCGAATAATGAGTTGAAATCGACTAATTAATCCAAAATTCGATACAATAATAATGCATCGAGTCAAATTAAATGATATAAATTCGAAGAATTTGTTACTTGATTAAAAAATCACCTCAAACATTTATCAGGCATTTCGTGGACCTGATACCAAAGAAACAGCGCGAGGAACAAACTCCAGGTTCTCAAAGGACACAAAATCGTCGCAAGCGTTCCGTACGCCAACCAAAAATAGTGTACCATTCGTAATTGCATAACTGACAGTAACATGAACGGCAACTGTTGCCACAGTTTTCGCAGTAACGAAGGTCGACGTTTTTTAACTTCTTCTGCCATTTGCAACCTGCAGTTCATAAAATTACAGTATCAGCGATGATCTCTCGGTGACCCCCAGTGATTGTAGTTTTTATAAAAACAGGCAAAATTTTTATGAAATCAGTGAATTATTTATGAAAATTCGTTTTTTATAAGGTCTGTTTTATAAAAGTTATATGAAATTTTCGATTTTTATAAAGTGGTTTTATAAAAACTTCATAAACAAATTTTTTTTTATAAAATCTATCAAAATTTTCATAAAATTAATCTGTTTTTTTATAAAAACAATTGAAAACCTCCAAAATTTCTTATAAAACCTTTACATTTATAAAAAATTCGCGATTTTTATAAAAAGTTGCATATTTTTATAAAAAAAATCTTTCCTGGTATAAGGAATTTTTTTTATAGTAATATTTGATACGTTTTTTTTACACAAGGGAATAGAAAATCATGTTCGTAACGTTTTTTAGCAATTATAAAACGTAAAAACATATGATTTTACAGGATTTGAAAAATGTTGAAAAAAAATTTTCGTTATAAAACTTTTATAAAACCACTTTAGAAAAAATGAAAATTTTATAAAACTCTCATAAAACCAACCTTACAAAAATTTTTATAAAAATTTTGTATGAGGTTTTTATAAAAACTAGAATCACTAGGGACCTTATTTTGGGATATAATTTTACCTTTTATCTATTCGATGGGCTAAAATGACAGTCAGCGGAA